>CATIWO010226716.1:0-12808 GCA_949673435.1 Macaranga tanarius | reverse complement strand
ATGGATTTTGGCATAATTTATAAATTTGAATAGTTAAAACCCATAAAACCGAACCGAAAATTTCGGTTCGAAATAGGTTCGGTTCTACAGTGTAATTCGGTCGGTTCGGTTCTATATTCTTGAAATTCGGTTATTTCGGTTTGGTCAGAAAAACAGCCCAAAACTAACCGAACCGACAGATGAACACTCCTAATTGTTATCTCTTTTTTTTATTATTATTATTTAGGCCATAGTAACCTATACCTTGAACGGACTGCTATGAAGACATTTTCTCTAGGGCTATAGGCATAGGTCATAGTGATAAATACCTTGAGCCTGATTCAAATAAATTCTTTCGAATACAAATCATCATTGTGTACCAATATGTGCTAAGTTAAAACATACTTTTATTACTTTTTTTTTATCAAATTGATATAAAATATAACTAATTTGAGAAATTTTTATCTTTTATAAATTTTATTATTTTTAATAGTTAGATTTGTAATATATAAATATATATTTTAAGTTTATTAGTTAAATATGAAATATTTAAATATATTTAATAAATTTAACCACTAAAAATAATACATTTAAAATAAATAAAAAGTAAAAATTATATAGTCTCTTATAAGTTGTTCAAGTGATAAAAGGTGTGGAGATCCAATGTAAATAGTAGGATTCGATTCTTACCCCCTCATCTTGCTCTCTCCCATATGGTGAGGATTTAACCACTCTAACTAACATGTTTAAAAAAAATTATATAGATACATTTTATATTTGCTAGGATTATTTATTCTATTATAAGATTCTTGTGAATTTATAAATTGTATTCAGACGCAACCAGTATTTGATCGCAGAATATTAAACAATTTCTTAAAAATGCATAATGCTAGAATATTTGCGCAAAATGTATAAATTCACATTTGTAGCCTTATTCGATCTTTTCTTGACCATCATGAATGTGTTTGGCATGACGTCATAGTTGCACAAAATTAATGTCAGGATAGACTCACTAAGGAATGTGGTTAGGGTCAAAATTTCCATATTATTCAAAATATCAAACAATGTTTAATCTATTCTTAGTGTACGCTTGTTCAATCACGCCTACACAACGAGGTCAATGATTAAGTTAATGACTATATTAAATAAACCCAAATTTCGATTTGCCACCACAAATGTCGGGACATGTCTGGTACAGGAATTTATAGTGTGTTAAATAATTCAATAGTCAGGTATGTTTTTAACGTTGAAATGATGATAAGAGGAGACAATTTTGGTTATTATGTCATTATTGTCATGGAAAAGATGCATGTTTAGATAATAAACTTGTTTGTAATTTAAAAAAATGAAAAAAAATACAATAATGTACCATATAATTCGATACTTTTTTACATAAAGAATTGTATTATTTTTCATGATATTTTAGCTCTTTATATTTTAGTACTGTATTTTAATAATATTATTAAAAATATATTATTTGGTGTTAAAATAAAATAATTTTTTAATAGTAAAATTATGTATTAAACAGTATAACATTTAACTAATTAAATAAAAATGAATTATAATTTAATTTTGTTAGAAACAAAAAATATTTTAAATAAATTTATAATATTTTAAAATATCTAAATTATTATATTAATGGCAAGTTACATGTAAAATATTTTTATTATTGAAAGGTAATTTTATTATAAAATAATAATGATATTAGTTGATTCACTATTAAAATATTAAAAAATAAAATTATATATTTCTTAAATATATATATATATATATATATATATATATATATAGTACTTATAAAAACTTTATTTTGTCTTATTTCCTTTTACAAAATGGTGTTTGGAGGCTGCCTTTTCTTTTGGTGTTTTCCAAATGACCAAAATATTACAATGTGAATCATTGGTTTTAGAAGCAGCCAAAGTGGCCCCGGATGGACCTTTTCTCATCACTCATCTCTATGAGTTATGAGACACAATGGAGGAGGATGAAGCCAAAATGACTTTTTAAACTTTTCCTTTTACCATCGTCATTAGCTCAATCCTTCGCCAAATCTCTATAGTGCAATCGCACTCCGACACAATATAGATATTAATGGACACATGTCAAAGTGAAATAAGTAGGCAAGTTTAGGGAGTTGTGTATGCATTATACCTATACTAAACTATGCAAAAATCGGGACTTCTGCAATGCTTTTACAGTATAATTACTCTCAATTTATATTATTGAATCATAGAAGTTAATATTAATCATTAAATTCAAATATTAAATAGGCATAATACATCTGCAGTCCCTTATACTTGGCACAATTGGTTAATTTGACACATCAACTTACAATTTTATCATTTTAACACTTAAATTTATCACTTTTTGTCTAAAATGCACTAATATAATGAAATAATACATTTACCACCCCATGTACTTGCTACTTTTTGTTAGTTTGATACCTCTACTTGTAGGTTTTGATTAATTAAACTCTTACGATGGGCACATGCTGATTCGCTATTCCATGGCACATATAATGATAGATGTTTAAAAATTATATTTTAGGAGAGTTCAAGTGTTGAAATGGCAAAACTATAAGTAGGGGTATCAAACTAACAAAAAATACCAAGTACAAGGGGCTGTGGATTTAATGATTTATTATGCCTATTAAATATTGTTGCTTTCTATCCCTGAAATAGGCAATTTGTGAGCATGACATGTTGTTTGAGGTTCACAAACCTTTGAAATATGACTTTTAATCAAACTACTGAATGTAGGTTAAGGACCAAATCCTACATGATCCTTAAACTATGTGTACTAAAGATACCTAAATTTAATTAACTGAAAGTGCCTTGTTAGAAATTGAAAATAAAAAAATATGATAAAATGCTAGAGAACTTAAATAAAACTAAAACAAAAACTAGGGAACTAAATAAAACAATAAGAAATGGTTTGTACTATTTATTTTTTATTAATTAGTTAAATTAATGAGTTAGTAGTTTATTAGAATTGGATTAATAGGAGGCAGTGATTCAATGGGAGATGAAGTAAGTTATGAAGAATAAGGTGTTATACATATGGCGGAGCTGTTGCTTAGTAGAGACGTGACACGGGAGCTGTATATAAGATTTAGTGGGATTAAGGAGGTAGATTACAAAGTAAAGATATTAAAGGGGAGCTTCTTCTATAGAAAAGGGATCGATCATACAACTTCAATAATACAACCAATCACACAACAATCTTCAACAACAGTCAATCTAATTTCTATTTCAATGTCTTGTTTATGCTTTTATTCGTTTAAACTTTGATTATAACCAATTTCATAGTTCTTTCAATTTTACAATATTTTAGAATTTTCCAGTTCTTCTTTTTCAATTCTATTTAAGTTCTCTAACTTTGAATCCAATTTCTTCATTTTAAATTATTAGCATTTAATTTTGTTTTGGTATTATCACTCATTTAAATTTATCTATTTAACTTACAGCTAATTTAGGAACCATGTAAATTTCAGCCCATTATTCTACTAGCAATCATTTGATTAGAAGTTAGAATTGAAATGTTGGTGAACCTCAGAATACCTAGCACACTTATTCTCTACATTTTTATGGACTGGAGATAAATAAGTTTTGGCATGCTCGATGGGACTCTACTATTATGATGCTAAATAAGTGAAATTTTTTGAAAAAGAAATAGTCAAGTCTCTAAACTCAAATGTAGCAACTGTAATAATAGGGCATGAATAACTTATATCACAAATGGTAGAATACTTTGAAAGGAGCATTGCATCTCCGGGTTTTCTTCAAAATTAAGTTATGCAAAACTACCTCACAAGAGAGGATGTTGAAATTTTAGGTAATAATAATTATCATGTTTTTGTTTCAGTTGCTGATATAAAGTTGCTTGCAAATGAATTGCAAAATTAGAGCAAGAAGATAAAAGAAGTCAATCTAAATTCTTCGAGGGTATGATCAAGATAGTTGAGCTGGTAGTGCACCAGCTAATTGCTCAAAACCAACAAATATCCATATTCTAATGCAAGAAGCCCCTCTTAGACCTCTTGTAAGGTAGAACTATAGAGAATACAATGAGCAATTCTCTAGGGAATTATATTAAGTAAGTAATTCTAACATCACAGTTCACATTATTTTAGAGAAAAAAAAAGACCATAACCTCAAACAAGTAGGAGGACGAGAGTAAATGATGTTAAAGAACTCATGGGGAAAACCTCAAGAGCAGCTTATGAGGCAGGTGATGCTTACTACATTAATTTAGAGGAAACATATGTTATAAATAATAGCAGCTTTAATGGTAGGCTAGTGATACCCTAATAAATTTCAAGTGCTGTAAATTCTTATGAAGCTGAACATACCAAGGCAGCATAAAATGCACCAAAACTTAGGAGGCATTTCATTGGAATTCCTCAAGAAATATCAATTTTCTCAATCATCAGTAGTTCCTTTTAATCAAAAAAGAAAATTAAATAAGAAAGTTTATTATAAAGTTTAATAGAATTCTCGCACCCGAAATGGTTGGCTAATGTGGTACTTGTTCACAAGTCAAATAGAAAATATCAAATGTGTATAGACTATACAGATTTAAACAAAGCATGCCTAAAGGATAGTTATTCTCTTCCGACTGTAGATCAATTAGTCGATTCAACATCTTGTCACAAGTTGTATAGCTTTATAGACACCGCTCAAGGGTATCATCAGATTCCTATGAAAAAAGAAGATTAAGAAAAAACTTCATTTATAACTCATCAAAGTTTATATTGTTATAATGTCATGCCATTCGGCTTAAAAATGGAGGAGCTATATATCAAAGATTCATGAACTTCATATTAAGAACTAAATAGGTTAGACCATTGAAGTATACGTTGATGACCTAATTATTAAGAGTCAATGTTCGGCTGATCACCCTCAAGATCTAGAACAAGTCTTTGGGACACTCGATCAATACAAAGTAAAGCTTAACCCAAACAAGTTTGTCTTTGGAGTCAAGGCTGGAAAAGTTTTGGTATTCATTAAAGGATGTTTGGATCATGCAACAATCAAAAGTGCGGAATTTTAAATTTTTTTATTGCATGCAATACTTGCATCACACATGAACGGCATCCATGCCCTTAGATCATATCACATGGCAAATACATAACTAAACATGCATTTAGAACAACATAATACATTAATAAACAACCAAGTCATGCATTCACAATATAAGACCTAGCAACTAAGGGTTTGGTAACACTTACAAAACTCCAACTTGGTAACACGCTTGACAAGCTTTGGTTGATATTGATCTACAAGCTCATAGCTCCCCAAATGTGAAGCCTCTAGATTGAAACACACAAGTTGCATAAGGATGATCTTCAAAGATGGTGAAGCTCTACCCACAAGCCTCTCTTATTTTTGACCCAAGAGCTTGTTAGAGCCTCCAAGCTTGAATGTATGGAATAATGATGCAACCTTCAATGGATGATGGATTTTGAACTTGTACAACAATGGCTTTAACTTGAAAGCACACAACTCTTGTGTATATATGAATTCTCTACTCTTTAAGAAGAAGAAGGAAGAAGACATTCTCAATCCTTTTTCTCTCTTTTGTAAGAATATCAAATTTGCTCTCAAATATGCATTAGGAGTTAGAAGTTGGTTGTCTCTACACTCTCCACTAACTATCAATAAAAAATAATTTGATAATAGTTTGAGTATCTCATACTCAATCCACATGCATTGCCATAGCTTGAGTGTCTCACACTCAAGCCACATGCATTGCTATAGCTTGAGTGTCTCACACTCAAGCTACATACATTCGATATATTGAATGTATCACACTCAATCTATATGCATGACTTTGTTTTACAAGTGAGTAGGTTGTGTTTGGTTACATGGATAGCCTTAGCCTTGATATCATTAATACTTAATGGATATGGGCTAAGGTTATGGGTATATGGGCTTCTCTATATTTAGAGAAGGCCCACTCCATACAAATAGATAACTTATGGGCTAATTTAAACTCTTTAAGTAAAGTCTATGCATAAGTCCATATCAAGTCCATCTATATCAATGTACCAGGTCCATCTCATGGCCCATATAGAAATGCATTAGGAGGCAAATTTTAATCTAGTCCTTAAACTTAATATTACATATTAAATGAAGGCCAAACTAATATTTATTTAATTTCTATTAAGTCTTAATCTTTGAATTTAGATTTTGGGATATGCTAGATCCCCGTATACGCGTAAATCTAATTCAATTAATTTAATTGATTAATTGAACTCTTTAATTTATAATCAAATTAATATTAATCTTTATAAGTGCAACCTTTATGTGTGTGACTTACTAGGTTCAAGTCTAAATGGCAATGGGAAATAATATTAACACTTAATATCATGGAAACACCTTCCCATACTAAATGTGAAAATCCCAATTAATCACATTTAGTTCCCATAAGTCGTGAGTGACCCCTAACATAGATGTCACGACTACCCAAATAGAAATGAATGCTTTATGTAGATCTATAAGAACCATAGAACACAATTACCATGCACTAAATGTCCCTTCATTACAAGATCCCAATATTGGCTAGAGTCACAGTTTAGTCAAACTCTAATTTCATTAATTATATGACCTCATCTTAAGTTCAATTCTTGATAAAACATGACTGCTACTAGAAACTCTTTTCTAGCACCAAAACTCTTTTTGGGTATGTCGAGTTTGACCTGGCTAGGTTCTTATTCATCAAGAACAACTTAGATAACATAGGATCTTATCTTGGTTCACTCTAGGTAATGAATTCCATCTTAGCCGATGACTCATCCCTATATATAACAAACTAGAGCCACGACACTCCATATACCCACATGTGGCTATTATAGGTATGTAAGCTGTAACAAACTCTTACCAACCATATATGGATGACAGTGTTGCCTCAGGTTAAAGGACCATATGCACCATTATGTCCAAGATTGTAATTGTTGACTTAAGTGAATATCCATGCAATCACAAATCTTACATCGCAATTCGATTCACTTATTACATAAGTATCCACATATCTATTCTGATATCTTATATCAAGTAGCATGAGACTCACTACCTCCCACTATTGATATCACATATCAATCAAGGAAAATAGACAGAGGTGATGGTCTAGGGATTAATACTACCCATATATTAATCCAACGACTATGAACTTTTATAGTATGTGCACTAAATAAGTTTGTCACTCATATTATCAACTCTTGATAATAAACTTATCTAACATTATACTAAGGGTGAATATTCAAATAAACAAATACTTTGATTTAAAAGAATATTTTATTACCATGGGGATAGTTATACAATGTCTGCATACATGAATGGCCGTAGGGCACATCTACACTAATAGAAAGTCTGTATTTGAAAGCCCAGGTTTAAAAGCCTAGGTTTGGATATTTAGACTGTACGAATAAGACTTTTGATGGATTTAATGAGTTTTGGAAGTTTAAGGTATGAGTGCTAGCTTAAGTGAATTTTATGGAAATTAAAGAATATGTGTGCTGAAGGGATGTTAGATGATAACCTGATACTCAAAGGATTGAATCACTAAAGTGGACTGATTTTGAATTTGTAGGAAGATGGAAAGAACTAGAGGAGGTAGAATAGGTTTACATGGTAGACCTAGAGGTAAACCGAGAGGTAGAGGTAGAGGCCAAGGTACTGAGACTAATAAGATAGATCTGGTAGAGAGAGAGAGGAAAGTGTGGGTAGGAATGGACTATGAGAATTTTCTCTATCAATAACCTCTGTTGGTAATGAGAGAGACAATATACGAGGAATTGATGCAGAAAGAGAGTAGGGCATTTCGATGCCTAGTGCTCCAGTACTGAACTTTAATGTACCAAGAAGAGCGCGTAATGGACAACCACCACCGCCGGTGTAAGAAAATATGGCTAAATCTAGTGTCGCCAGTAATGCATGTGTATGCTACAGAATTGGCACGCACTATGGCAACTGTGATGGCTGAGATGGACAAAAAAAGTATAAAAGAGCAAGAGACGTAATTGAACATGTGAAGAAATGTAGAGCTTATGAATTTTATGGTACGCTGGAGCTAGGACAAGCTGAAAAGTGGATTAAAATTGTGGAAAAGGTCTTTATAACATTGTAACTTAGTGACAAGGAGAAAATAAGAAATATTTATGGCTTGATGTTTGATAAAGCTGATGATTAGCTGACTCGAGTCTAAAATTTGTATGGCGAAGTATTGACTTGGCAAGTATTTCAAGAAGAATTTCATACAAAATACTTGAGCAAAAACTATCAGAAGGAGAAGGTAGCTGCATTTATCAACTTAGTGCAAGGATTGATGGTGGTTAGAGAATACGTTGATCAGTTTGAGGATCTGTACAAGTACGCGAAGGACATATACCTATGGAGGAAAGGAAAAGTGAAAAATTTTATGAAGGATTGCATATATCCTTGAGAGAAAAATTGATAGTCCCATAATGCCCATATGGATTAAAGCTTGTGAGTCCAGGCCTAAAGAAGACTTTGGGTCCATAAGGGAAGTTATAAGGATAACATTATCTAATCAATAGAGGACAAGGATTCTTAAAGTACTAATTTAATAGGGATTAGGTATGTCTCTTCTATGCCTATATAAAGGCTCATATTCTCTTAATTAAGATCATCTTGAATATATTTCTCTCTAACTTAAGCATCGGAGAGCCTGTGGATCAAAAATTCCAGGTTCATCTTAGTTTTCTTTGTGCTTGCAGGTTCAAGAGGGAAGTTCACATTCATCAATTGGCGCCGTCTGTGGGGAAGGCAATTCGTTATTTTTCCAATTCAATTCGTCAATTCCTTGTGGCAATATTGACATATGGCAAACACATCAGAACCTCCGCCTCTTCAAGGAGGAACATTTGCCAAGACGGTGGCTCTCACTCAAGCCATTCCATCAATAGCTCAAGGGGATAACTTCACATAACCCCTTAGCTCTAAACCCTTAACATTATTAAATTTACCACTAAATAATTCACAGCTTGGAATAATAATCAGAGCATCTCCATCATATTATGCACCTTTTCAACATATATCTAGATCTATTCCAACCATTCTTTTCCTAAATCTACCTGAATTTTCAACTCCACCTAATGTGGCTGGAATAAGTTGGACTTCCATTCCATCGAATATACCACCATTATTTAGAGAGGCATTAATTATTAGTCTTAAAACTTAGCTTCATCTTGTGTAGTAACAACTATCGTATCTAACCCAAAAGACAGGAGCTACTATTCCTATTATAAGAATCTCTACTCTTATATCCGCAACACCCGTTAGAGTAACCATTAATGCTCCGCAAATCAAACGGTTACCACTCCGCAATGAATATGGTGAGTCACGTGAAAATAGAAGTCAGCAACCTAGAGGATAGGAATCCAATTTAGAACAGGAATTAGAGTTCAATGCTCTTAGGAGAGAGAGGACTGAATTCAATCATCAGTTACATGAAGCAATGCATAAAGTTCAAAATGGACCAGATGAAATAGAGGAATGCATACTAGACAGAAGCACTCCATTCATTAATAATATAGTGACAATGCTAATACCTTCAAAATTCAAGGTTCCGCCTTTAGACTAGTATGATGGGACTAGTGATCCAATAGCTCATGTCTCTATGTTCTGAACAAAGATGATGCTGCAGAATGTTAATGATGCCATCATGTGCTGAGTCTTTCCTACAACATTAACAAATACAGCTCAAAGATGGTTCCATAGACTTCCAAATAACTCTATAACCACCTTTGAAGAATTAGTGGAACAATTGAGGACTCGGTTCATAACAAACACTCCACCTAAGAAAAGTATTAATGATTTACGACTCTATAAACAAGGTGATAATAAGACACTTCGAAGTTACCTCGATAGGTGTAGGCGGCGGGGTTCAGCACGCGCCCAAGTGTTCGGCGACCACGGTACTGTGCGGGCTCAGAGCCCACTAGGAGTACAACGTTGGGCCTTTTTAAAGGGCTTTGGTTGGAGAATGGAGTCACCACCCGGATAAAATCTGGGACACACTTTACAGCAACTGGATTCCACGGAGGAAGCCCAGCAGCCGTCCTCAGAGATTGGGTTCGAAAACTAGGTATGGGCTTTTAACGGCCCACCCGACCTTGCGATCGGCCTCCGTTTGTGTTTTATGTTTTATTATTTTTAATTATTTAATTATTTCTTGAATGCCATGCGAATGGCTGTTTTGATCCAAACAATTTCTAAATTTTACAATTTAGTCCGAGTTTGATTTGTTAGTCCATTTTCATATAATTTAATTGGTTAAAGCATTCATACATCCACAATTAAAAATAAATAACACAAAAATAAATCATTCAAAGAAAAGGGGGAAGGAGAAATGATTACAACCCTTGTACATAATAAATAGAACGAAATAAAATACAATAAAATAAAGAAATGGGGGGGGGGGGGGAGAAGAAATGATTACAACCTTTCAATAAATTAAAGACAATAAAAATAAATCTAACAATCACAAAATGCTTAAGGAGGTCAATAATTAAATAAATTAAATAATTAAATCGGACATCAAACTAGAACAAACAAGAAAGGGTTTTAAAATGCAGAGGCGTGCGCCTCTGAGTTACTGAGGCGCATGTCTCATTTATAGGAACGCACGCCATTATGAAAAGGTGCATGTCATAATAATGGTCAAAAAATTAAAAAGACAAAGGCTATAGAGGCGTGCGTCTCTTCGTACAGACGCACGCCCTCTAGTTTTTTCTTTATGCAGAAACGAAATTAACAATAACATGGCATAAAAAATAGCATATGCTACAACTTAAATCGATAAACAAAGTTCGTAAATGAATTAAATCACAACATTAAAATTAAATCATGCATTATAACTAATAACAGATTAAAATCAAAAAAAAGGAAAGGAAAAAAATAAATTTTATAAAAAAGAAGAAGAAAAAAATTTACTGTGAAGCTTGTTTCAGAATTTCTTTTGCCCTCAGATTCCAAATTGTCCCTTCTTCACCTCTGGATTGGATTCAGACCTTTTGTTGGTTTTTTGATTTCTTTTCTTTGTTTCTTTTTTTTCTCATTTCTGCTTTTTCTTTTTTTAGCCCTAGAGTTCCCCCCTCTTTTTTTTTTTCTATAGGCTTCTGCCTGCCCTTTTATCTTGCCCTTTTCCCCCTTTTATTGCTCCCCACTAAATTGCCACTAATGCCAGTAAATGCAGAATGTGGAGCAGTCGCTCCATATTCTGTGTGTTATATTTTTTTGCTCCAAGTGGCATAGAGGTGTGCGCCTCTGATGACAAGAGGCGTGCGCCTCTATCCTTAGCGACGTGCGCCTTAGTTAAAGAGGCGTGCACCTCGTCAACGGAAGTGGGCTTTTTAGTGGGCTTCATTTGATTTGGGTTGAAGGCATTATTTGTGGGCTGGGTTATGTATTTGGGCTCTCTCATAGGTTGATCCGAATCCAATTCTATGGCAAGTTGGGCTTAATTACCAGTCTTCATCATTGGGCTTTGGCCTCGCATGCCGGGTCAGACCATGTGTCTACAGTTTGCCCCCTTGGTTTTCAAAAAATCGTTAAAAGTAAATTTTAAAATCGGTATTTTCAAAAAACAAATGCATGTCTGAATCCGGAGATTCAATTTTGAACCTCGAAGTTCGAATTTTTTTTTGAATTCGGAGATTTGAATTTTTGACCCTGAAGCCCAGAGTTTGATAAATTATGAACCTTGAGGTTCGCTCTGTGAATCCGGAGATTCAAATTTTTAACCCTGAGGTTCAGAATTTTGAGCTCTGAGGCTCGAAGTTTGAACCTTGAGGTCCGAATTTCAAAACCTGAGGCTGGGAGTTTGAGCCCTGAGGTTCGGACCGGAAATCCAGAGATTCGGCTTTCAGCCCTGAAGCTCGGAATTTGAACCCTGATGTTAGGACCGGGAATCCGGAGATTCAGCTTTGAGCCCTGAAGTTCAGAATTTGAACCCTGAGGCTCGATTTGTGAATCCAGAGATTCAAATTTTGAACCCTGAGGTTCGAATTTTGAACCCTGAGGTTCATTTCGTGAATCCAGAGATTCAAATTTTGAACCCTGAGGTTCGAATTTCGAACCCTGAGGTTCGATTTGTGAATCCAGAGATTCAAATTTTGAACCCTGAGGTTTGGATTTTAAACCCTGAGGTTCAATTTATGAATCCAGAGATTCGAATTTTGAACCCTGAGGTTCGATTTGGGCACCGTCATCCTCGGGGTACAACCCGAGAGGTGTGTTTTGGTCGCCATCCTACCTTGGTGTCCGAACCAAGAGGCTTCTTATTTGGGGAAAATGCCTTATCACCACCACCGATGTCAGGCAAAATGAATGAAATAAATAAGTTAAGTGCCTTATCACCACCACTGATGTTAGGCAAAATGAATGAAACAAATGAGTTGAATGCCTTATCACCACCGCCGATGTCAGGCAAAATGAATAAAATAAATGAGTTGAGCCATATAGCCACTTCGGGCATCAGGCAAAGATAGATGAAATGAGCCGTATAGCCGCTTCGGGCGTCGGGCGAAAATGAGCCGTATAGCCACTTTAGACATCAGGCAAAAATGAATGAAAAGATCCATATAGCCACTTTGGGCGTCAGGCAAAAATGAATGAAAAGAGCCGTATAGCCACTTCGGGCATCAGGCAACTAGGCTGATGCATGTACGACTGAAATACTTAAAAACTTATGAAAATAATTTTAACAAACACAACTTTGTGTGATGCATGTATGCATGAGATTCAAAAACAAGCGACTAGTCAAATGCCTTTTCCATTTAGAGCTTATCCTAGGAAATTGGTTTCCT
>CATIWO010226708.1:0-31847 GCA_949673435.1 Macaranga tanarius | reverse complement strand
CTATAACCAATATGATAATAGTTTGATAATAGCTTGAGTATCTCATACTCAAGCCACATGCAATGCCATAGCTTGAGTGTCTCACACTCAAGCTACATGCATTTGATAGATTGAGTATCTCATACTCTATCTATATGCATGACTTTTCTTTACAAGTGAGTGGGTTGTGTTTGGTTACATGGATGACCTTAGCCTTGATATCATTAACACTTAATGGATATGGGCTAAGGTTATTGGTATATGGGCTTCTCTACACTTAGAGAAGGCCCACTCTATACCAATAGATAACATATGGGCCAATTTAAACTCTTTAAATAAAGCCCATGCATAAGTCCTCTAGAATGTTTTAGTTTTGAGTAAGGGCTGATTTTGTTTTTATGATTGTGGATCGAAGCCATAATTTTTATTGCTCATGCTGACAGAGCAATTGATCTGATTGGATTTAGTCATCCATAATGTTTTCCATGGTTGTCCAAATGTAATGAAAGTTTTATAGTATGTAGTTAATATATAAATATAAGTTTGATAAAAATTTGAGCTCATAATTTTTTATCTATAAGCTGTAGTAATTTTTTGAATTTACAATTGGAAACAACCCTTTTAGGATAAATAAACTTGATTTGTATAGTTGAGTTGGTTTACCTTTTTTCCATATGATTTGGGGGCTGCATTATTAGAATAGTATATAGGATTGTTATATTAATAATTTATAAATAATATTTATGTGTGTTTAGGTGTTGAAAAAGGCAAAGAGGATGTCAATGCTAATTAGAAAGTTGGTGAAGAAGGTTGTGTGTTTATAAGCTATTTTGGTGAGTAGATGTTCAAGCCCTTCTAGATATATTTTTATATCAGCAATAAAATGAGCTGTTGATGTTGCTTTATGAACCTAATTTGATGTTTTGGAATTGTTCTAATTCAGCTCATTGTTACTTGAATTATTCAAGCTTTGAAGCAATAAAATGGTTTTAAACTCATAAGTTAAAGGTGTTACTATATTATGTTTTTATTCTAAAATTTGAATGAGATTTATTTCAACTACTTGATGATTTAAATGAGTTTATTATCCTATTAGTTTTATTCCTTTGAACCCCCACCCCTTGTTGTGCCTGTTTTATAGCTTGATCTGAGGGTGCTTGCAGAGACTATTATTAGCACTTTGACAGCTCAATAACAGGGAAGAAGGCCTGGGGATAATATTGAGCATGCAAAGAAGTGTGGGGAATTTGATTTCCATGGTTCCATTGATTCTAAAGAGGCAAATAGATGGCTAAAGGAAACAGAAAAAGCTTTCAATACACTTGAACTCACAGAAGCACAAAAGGTCAATAATGTGTATGGTTTGCTACATAATGCTTCAGATGCATGGTTTGATCGAGTTAGGATGCTACATGGGAAGTGTTTAACAATGAGTTTGGTAAAAAGTACTTGACTGATGCATTTAAGGCAGAGAGGCAGAATGAGTTCATTGCTTTAAAATAGGGAGATATGACAGTACGAGAATATGTTGACAGATTTGAAGACTTCTACAAATATGCTTCTGAAATCTTTCTAAAAGAGGCCCAAAAGTGCTATAGATTTAAAGAGGGCTTACAGATAGTGCTAAAGAATGAACTATCATTATATGAGGGACAATATTTCAGGGGTTGTGTTGAGAAAGCAATTGAGAAGGAGAAGTTGAGAGAAAAAATTGAGCAAGAAAGTAAGTCAAAGTCCCCAGTCTGGATAATGAATAAGAGGCAATTTAATAAGGTACATAGTAGATCCCAATAGAGATCAGAGGTAGAAGAGTCCAAGGATAATAGAGGACCTTGGACATGGTCAGGCACTGATAGACCACAGTCTTATCAGTTTAGTCATAGTTCTGTGAGACAACTAGTGGCCAGTAAAAGTAGTTCATTTAGAAGGACTACACCTTGTGTTACTTGTGGCCCCATTCATGTGGGAGGAGACTGTAGGAAGAGAATCATCCAGTGTTTTAAGTGTGGTGGATCCGGGCATATTAGGAGGGATTGTCCTAATCTTGCACAGTTTGGCACCAGTATAGGTAGAGGAGTCCAAATCATAGCTAGTAGAGGAAATAGGACTTTTGGCTTTGGTAGAGGTAAAAGTAGAGGTCCAGGAGCTAATGCTAGTGGAGAGGGTTGTGAATTTACATAAACACATCCTATTCAGCTTGTAAATATAGAGGCATCTTCAGTGCAACCCAGTATATTTGCAATGACACAATAGGAGGCGGCACCATCACTCGATGTCACTTATGGTAGGTTAAATATCTTTTGAGAGAATGCATTGAATTTCGAAGACAAAATTTTCTAAGGTAGGGAGAATTGTCACACACGTACTCTAACTCTAGTACTTTTGCATTCACTATCCATTTACTTATATATTGATTGAAATTAAGTATAAGATAGTATTTATAGTTAGGTTAATGTTTTGGTTTGAACCATGAATCGTACTTGGATAAGGAGTGGGAAAATTCCAAATTTTGATGACATTTAAAATAAGTGAAATTATAAGAATAAAAATAATTGGGAGTAAGAATGAGGTGAAGAGTGAGAGTTAAAAAGTTTAGTATGTTATGGGCTTATTTAAAATAAAGATTTGTTATAGAATGGACAATTATAACCTTTAAGGTTTATAAGAGGTCTACCCTTTTCATTAAGGGCAAAGGAGATAATTTATATTTAAATGATCCTAGTAAACCCTAGAAATCTTCCTTAAGTTATGATTATAGTGTGTAGCCACCTTTGAAAAAAAAGAGAGTTTTTATTCTTAGAATAGAAAAGAGAGGAGAAGAGAGAAAACCTAAATCCTATTTATTGATGATGATTTTTCAAGAGGAATTTGGAGATCTAAGACATCTTTGAGGCTGCAATAATCATTCCAAAAATTATAGTGATTGATTTGTAAGTAATTTTAATGCTTTGGTTGATTTGAGTTTAGAGATTACAATTGACAGAGTTCGGGTTTAAATTTTTGGGTTTATTATTCTTAGTATTTTGATCATAACTTGAGTTAGAAAACTCTATCTTAGTAGTGGTTTGATTCTAAAAAATTTTTGAAGAGTCCTCTATGATGTTTTAGTTTGAGTAAGGGCTGATTTTATGTCTATGATGGTGAATCAAAGCCATACTTTTTATTGCTCATGCTAATAGAGCAATTAATCTGATTGGATTTATTCATCCATAACATTTTCCATGGTTGTCCAAATGTAATGAAATTTTTACAGTATGTAGTTAATATGTAGATGTAAGTTTGATAAAAATTTGAACTCATAATTCCTTTTCTATAAGTTGCAGTAAGTTTTTGAATTTACAGCTAGAAACAACCCTTTTAGTATAAATAAACTTGATTTGTAGAGTTGAGTTGGTTTACCCTTTTTCCATATGATTTTGGGGCTGCATTATTAGAATAGTATATGCGATTGTTATATTGATGATTTATAGATAATATTTACGTGTGTTAGGTGTTGAAAAAGGTAAAGAAGATGTCGGTGGTAACTAGAAAGTTGGTGAAGAAGGTTGTGTGTTTATAAGCTATTTTGTTGAGTAGATATTCAAGTCCTTCTAAATATTTTTTTATACCAGTAATAATATGAGCCTTTGATGTTTCTTTATGAACCTAATTTGATATTTTGGAATTGTTCTAATTCATCTCATTGTTACTTGAATTATTCAAGCTTTAAAGCAATAAAATGGTTTTAAACTCATAACTTAAAGGTGTTACTATATTATGTTTTTGTTTTGAAATTTGAATGAGATTTATTTCAACTACTTGATGATTTAAATGAGTTTATCATCATATTAGTTTTATGCCTTAGAATTTTGATGAGAAATGGTTGATTTTGAAGACTTCAATGAATTACAAATGTGATGGAATGATTTTGACTATTTATGAGATGAAATGGTATTTGTTTTGTGTATTACCACCCTATATAAGATGTGTGGATTTGGTGTGGTGTTATGAGGACATCTAAGAGTGTGATGTAATATGCTGTAGTGTTATATGCACATTTGAGATTGTGATGGTTGCGATTGCGCAATAGACAACAGGGCACTTAATTACAGGATAGTGAATGGAGAAGTGTCTTTTCCGTGCTAATGTAGTTGAAGGGTTAGCCTTCAAGTGATGGCCTGTACGTTATAGATGGGTGGTGAGGTTTGATAAATAAGTTGGTTAATACATATGAAAAGCTATAACGACATTTGAAAAGCATGTGTTTTTATTCATTTAAATTTTATAAAATTTTGGCTTTGATATTTTAAGTGGATTATAAATTGATTTATAAATACTCTAGTAGTCAGATTTGGAAGTTTACTATGTTGATTTAATTTAATTATTTTCTGCTTGTAATATCTATTCACTGAGTATTTTTGTACTCATTTTGTTTTTGTTTTCAAAACCATTTCAGAAAGTAGGGCTTGTTAAAGGGTTGTCTGCACTGAGTGAGAGTAGATAGAAGTTGGAAGTAAGGTTGGCCAATAACATCCTTATTAGAGATGCCTTGCACTCTATTTATTAAATGTGTTTCTGTGAGTATTGTAAAAGATTATATTTTGGAGTTAAATATTGGTGGCTAGACTTTATGTAAAACAACTTTTTGGAAGCATATATATATTTCATTATGCTTAAATGATGTTATGTTAGTGATGTGCCCTAGGCCAATTGTTTTATGGCCATATTGTGACTTTGTCTATTTTACATTATGATAATAAGGAGGCATTTTTATCATATTGACTCTATTGAATTCCATGAATGTTTAACTCTATTTAAGATCATCAAGTGTGTGACTTGATAGTAGAACTCTTAGATGGTAAATGAGTTATATTCTAAATCATCCCTAGTCGGTCATTATTATGCGAGAATAATGAATAAAGACTAGTATGAGGTTGACTAATGATCATGTTTTACTAATCATGTATACGAGATACAAAGTCAAGTCATAGGTACATAGGATGTACTGGATTGACCCACTATGAGAATACTATATGGATAATTATCATAAGTTATTCTCATTACAATGATGTTATTGTAGTCCTCAAACCTGAGATCATCATAAAGTTCTGCATGATGAGTTTTATATTTTAATACATTCTAATGTTATCTTTAACAGGATGATGTAATAGATTGTGATTGGTTATAAAATGAATCATGTGAGGAGTATGAGTGATTAAGAAGAAATTTTTCCCTCACTAATCATGAGGATGATATCTATAGGCCCCTCGATAAATTAGACTGAATGTAAATGCATGGCCATGCTTGAAATCAGTTGATAAGGAGTTATCAAATTTAGTCTAATTGAGATCAAAAATTAATTGAATAATTAAGGATGACATAAATCATACCTTATATTCAATCTAAGATATCATGTACAAAAAAATTGTAATATTGTTGTTAAACATGGTGTGTCGGATTGCTGACCTTCACATGATTTGGATAGTCATAATGTCTTGCTAAAGGTCACTTATGACTTATGGGCTACCAATGGAATTGGAGGCCCATTACCAACGTTATGTGAACCTACAGGGTCACACACATAGAGCAGACCCAAAATGAATATTGGGCTTATCAGCCCAATAAGATAGTTTTTTCTCTCATGTATATTTAGTGATAATTTATTTATGATAATTGTTATCATAATTAAATTTAAAATATATATTTATATATATATATATATATATATATATATATATATATATATATCTAAACTATTTTTGGATATTTATGGATATAAATATTTAAATAAAATAAAGATGATGATAAAACAAAAAAAAGAGAGTTTTAGTACTTGTGAAAGACTAAATCCTAGGAGATATATATGGATATATCATTTAGGAGTTTAGTAGTAGAAAGTGTCTCTGCACATTTTATCTTTCACAAAAATACGTTCTTTGGAGAAAGAAACACAGAGAGAAAATTGAGAGGAAAAGTGCTAGCGTACCAACATCATTTTGGGGTGTTCTGTTCATGCGGATACTGGTAGAGGACGTTGCTCTTTGGCTGCATCTGTATTCCGACAGAAAACAACGAAAGGCTTGAGGTAGGGTGTCACCGGAGTGAACCTCCTCTCTTTCTTCGTACAATCTTGCCTTTGAACTCGTCTTAGTAAGATTTTAGACTTAATTAAATTGATTTAATCTGAACTACTTGGATCTTGGTAGGAATTCTTAGGGTCAAAATTTTTATTTTTCGCTACGTAATTGTGACCCGGAACCCAACACCATAACAACTAAAAGGAAAACAACAATTTCACTCTGATTTTTTCTTTCAATCTAAAAAATTTTAGTTGAACTACTCAGAGGTAAGATAACAGCTTATTGGTTCTTGCAATGGCCTTGTCTGCTTCTTGAGGTTTGCTGGTTGTCAAGCTACCAAGCTGGGTCATGGAAGATTATTTCCCGTATTGCACCTCAGTACCATTTGCCATCATATACTTTATGGTGAACATCTGCTTGCAACTTTTATGAATGGTGCTCTGCACTGGATTACCTATGATATGAGTAACAATAAGGGCAGGAGGAGTTTAGTTATAGATTTAATGTAAAAGATGAGATATTTAATGAAATTGTGTTGCCACAGTGTTTGGCAAATATTTGTCCTGATGTATCAACTGCTGTGCCTTATGGAGAGTCTACAGTTGCAGTTATCAATTCTGAATCTCAATCCTATATCCATGATATATAAGTGAAGGAGTATGGTGTATCTGGGTCATGAACCAAGTTACCGAGTGTAGGCAAAGAGAAGATATTATCAAAAGTATAGGGGTTCAGGAAGAATGGAGAAGTAATAATAGAATTTTATCAAGAATCTATAGATTGAGTTGCTTTTAGGAGCCAATGCTATAATGAATTTTTCACAGGTTTGGAGAAAGAAGTGTGGTCTTCTTCTTTTACTTATAAGGAGAGCCTACACAACTAATTACTAGCCTCAGGTGTTTTCTTTCACTATCTTAATTTATTGTCTGATATATGTCTATATCTATATCTGTATCTATCTATGATCTGTCTATCTATATCTATATCTATATCTATATCTATCTATCTATGTCTATATAATAAAGTTGAGCTCTACATAATTTTGACATCTGGCACTCTATAATTTTGACACGTGGTAGACTGAAAAAGCTAACACGTTGAGTACAAACTTCTTCTCTTTGCAGCTGTTCAACAGCATTTAGTTCTTCCCTTCAGTCAATTGACGTTTATTTCTTACTGTTTTTTTTTCCAACACTTTTGTTTTTGTTTTCATCTTTTTATTTCTTTCTTCTCTTCAGTTTCTTATCTTTTGTTATTCCTCAAAAGCTGAATTTAATTCCCTAGCAATTTCACAATCCCTTCAGTTTCTTTTCTTTTATTTTCTTATTGTCAATTTGTTTTGTTGGCAATTTATTTTCCATGACAATTTGATAATAATTAAGCAGCCATTGCTTCAGCTACTGCTTTGTTTACCTGTCACACGTCAACTCTCTTTTTTGAAAAAAAAAATTGTGATTATCCATTTAATTCATCCACCTCTACCTTCCCAATTGTAGTTTATTTTTCTGGATTTCTGTTTGTTTGAAGATTTTGTGTTCTGGGTTCTTTTTGTTTTGAGATTTATTTATCGTATATATACCTGGTGAGCCATGAATGCTTTTGCAGTAAGAAGAGTCTTTTAATCCTTTTTTAAGCAGATCAAAGTACTTAAAAAACTGAGTCTTGCATTGGGTTTTTGCTAGTGTTGTTTAATTATTGTGTTAAAACCTCTGAAAGACTTTTGCTTTTCTTGATGTGGCTTTGATCAGGTGGAATGCACCACCCCTAAAGATGATGGGACTCTAGTTTCCCACGTTGGATTTAGAGTGCAACATGATAATGCTTTTGGGCCTATGAAAAGAGGAATCAGATACCATCCCGAGGTGTGTGATCAGTTATCAGTTAGTTTTGCTTTATCTTCTTGTGTTGAAAATTTGTTTGTCTTTCACGTTTGGTGATTGCCCCTTTGCTAGAATTCAACAGCTGCTCCTATAAAAGGTTCCGATAAGGCATGGACGGTTGTTTCTGTTCATTTTTTGGATTCTGCTGCTGCTACTGTAACATTAGCTTATCAACCTCATATTCATATTAAAGGGGATTTCTGGTGATCAAAGTTGTCTATGCTGCTGATGGAGTAAGAGGTATATGATCACTATTTTTATTTCTTCAGATGGTAACTGATTGGTGCATGATTCTCAATCTTTACCATATTATTTGGAAAATCTGAAATTCAAGAATTCAATTTTATTTTATTTAATAATATTGTGTGTTTTGAGAAAACTTATAGTTGCTAAATAAAAAAAAAATACAAGAATTCGAAAGAAATGGAATTATGTAAAAAATGGCATTGTTTTGTAAAATTAAATTCATTTGAAGTTTTTCACATGATTTATTTCACATAACATATGAATGATTTCTGTACTTGATATGATACAGTTGATATAATGCATTTCTAGGTTGGAAAACATATTATGGGATTATCTGCTTTAATATATGTTCCGCTAATGTTCTTAGTGTATACTTGATTTGTGGAGTTGGTCATTGAATTGAATTTTTTAGGCTTTTATAAGGGTGTAAGTCTTGGAATTACCGGTCCTCTTGCAACTGGAACATTGCATTTTGGTTTCTAGAATCTACTAAGAAGAGGATTGAAGAATCACATTCTCTCTGTTACACAAGCTTACCACCATCACTGTTGCATTCTTTCTCTTCTTTGATTTGGATCTGCTTCTACATTTCAGGTAGTGTCTGATCTTAATTTAAAAATTTTCTTCAGTTTATCTTTGGTTTATGTTCTAATTCTTTCTGTTGCTATTAAAGTTGATTGCTCATTTGTTAGTTATAGACTAGATGCTTTCTGTTTATTAGTAGATTATTAAATTACTATATGCTTTCCGTTTTCTTAGCATTGATGGCCTTACTTGGATTGGATCAATCTATTAATATATTTCAGTACATTGTATTCTTTATATCATTGAAGATTTGAAGCTTTATTCTTTCGTGAATAAAGCTAATTATGTTGATTTGAATGCAGTTATATTATTCCTCATAAGGAATCTGGACTTAAATGTTGTGATGAGATTGATCCAATTGCTCAGGTGATTAAATATTTACTTTTAGAAATTCATATTCAAGCATTTTTACGTACAATTTTTATCACCACTACCACCTTCTAACAATTCAAAGGAAGTTTTCATATGTTTAAAGGTTTGATTCGTTAGCAAGGGTGAAGAGTGCATTATCAAACTTGAAGGCATAATTACAGGTTATATGAACTTTGATAGTTGTAAAGTAGAAAAAGATGTGCAAGTATCTTTGCTTCTTACATTGTTTGCGAGTTAATGTTATATAGGTGAACCATATGCAAGAGCATTTTTAAGAAATGGAGAGCCACATCTAGTTGAACCTATAGTTGACAGCAGCAGCAGCAGCCACACACTAAATTCACACGCGCAATGCGCGGGCATCTGTCTAGTCTATTATAAAGTTGAGCATCTCAATTTGATATCCTATAATTCTGACACATGGCATGCTCAACAATAGACACATTGACCTCCAAATTTCCCCCCTCCCTACTCTCTCCATTTCTTTTCTTTAGTTTATTGTACTTTCACCTTTCCACTTCCCTTCAGTTTCAGCTTCATTCATTATTCCATTTATTATTTATTTTCAAGTTCTTGAGCTTCTTGCAGCTGAACAGGGACCTCTGAGTTGAGAGGCCTTATGCTATTTCTGGTACTATAATAGTATATATGCTTTTAACTGGGAAATGCAAGCCTCCAGTTCATAACATAATTTTGCTTGAGGGTAAAATTTTGTTTGACAAGTATTGATACGTGAAATCTGATCAAGAATTTGTTATCTTGATGGCTTTTTTAGTTGACAATAGACAACTACCTGATTGTCATTTTCTCTTTTTTTATTTTTGTTCCATTTTCTATGGTAACTGAAGGAAGCTAACTGGACGGTTGATTTTGCACATCAGATGAGGCAGAAGTATTCTCTAGATCTGCTCAACCTGCATATCAGCAATTTTGAGACAAGGTAGTATTTTCAAGATCGATGCCTGCAATTATTTTGCATCCATTTCAAATCTAAATTTTTTGATTTGGTGTAAATAAGAAAGATATTGTACACTGATAATCGTCACAGTTTTTGGGGTTGCAACTCCATCATTGTAAGTAGTCCGGCCACATTGTACTTTAATCAATTGTCACTAGAGCCATTTTTTCCTGCCACAAATTTTCAAAATATACGTCTACTTTTATTTCAATTTTGCACTACATTACTGCTGTTCATAATTGTTGCAAGACCATTAACTTTTTGTGATTAAATCCCTAGCATCTCATAGTTCTCCCTCAGGTTCTTTAAATAAAAACATTTCTATTTTGTGTGGGCATTTATATCTTTTCCTACACTGTACACCAGTAATCCAGCCACAATTGTTTCGGTAGCAGCTCCAACACTTAAAGTAGTAGATGTAGTCATTACAGCATTAGTAATTGGATCCGCCATTAGGAAATCAAGACATACTCTTGTGTATGCTTAAAACCTATAGAAAACATACATTGATCAGTTGCAGGTGAGCTACCACTATTTTTAATTAAATTTTATATAAATTAAAAGCACACAAAAGGCAGTAAAAGTATCTTAAAACACAACTATTCCAGGAAAGAGTTTGCTTCTAGTTCAGAATAATATAGACTTGCAGCTGAAAAAAAAAAAAAGATTAGATTTGAATTAGACATTATGGTTCAACGGCTCTTCATTTAGCATTTCTAGAAGAGAACATAGAGCTTATGAAGGAACTACTGGAGTTAATGTCAGATGAAGGAGTAGAAATTACTGATAGTGAAGAACATACAGTTCTATCAACTGCGGCTCAGGTTAGAGCTACAAAAATTGCACAGCTCCTGGTAAAAAAAGAATGAGAAATTGCTTAGTATGTCATCAAGAGAAGACATACCAGTCATAGTTGCATGTGCTTGTGGCCATAAGGATACAAATTTGTTTCTATATTCTCAAACTCCATTTGAATTGCTACTTCCACAGCATGGAAAATAAGGGGCTATGCTTCTACATCTAGCTCTTGGTAATGAAATGTTTGGTAAGACTGCATACCTCTTTTTACCTATATATATTATTTGGATCCTATATCAATATTTAATTATTATTTTTTTTTCTTAACAAGACAATGCACTAACTTGAAAAATTTTCAAGTTTATGTTCATTATTAAATATAAAATATAAATTAAAAAATTTAAATATATTTTTCTCACCCTTTTTCTATTCATGTTTTTTCTTTAAATCCATTTTTATGAGTTGATTAATAATATTTTCACTTATACTTTATATGATTCATGATGCGATTCTGAAATTGGATTAAATCTTTTTAATATTAGTTTGTAAACTGTTACAAATATTACATTGTAAAGTAATTTTTTTAGTTGGTGAATGTCATTTTATTTTTTAAAATAAAATTTACTAATTTTTTAATAAATAATATAATTTACTATTTTTAAAAAATATTAAGAATAGTTAAATTGTTAGTTTTTGGATAAGTGAATGTTTATATTTTTATATTTTGATTCTTAAATAAATTTAGATTTAAAAAATTATATAATTAATAATTTTTTATCTATATTATACTATATATAAAAGGTAAAATATTTTTTGAAAGAAAAAAACATCTATTTTTAATTGCTAAATATTTTAAAATGAATGGAGATAGTTTTATTTTATATTTTAAAATTTTTTAAAAACTAGCTAAATTTGAATAAATAATAATATGTATTATATTTGTCATCAGTTAAATAAATACATAAATTATTATATTATTATAAGATTTATATATAAGTATTTTACAAAATTTCTTATTTATAATGTATTATATTTTGCAAATAAATTATGATTGATGAATATAATTAATATTTTTTATAGAAATATAGTTAATATTTTTTGTATTGATACACAATCCCTAATACATATAAAAGTAATCAAAATTATAAAATTATAAAAAATTTACCGAATTAATAAAAAAGGAATTATTTCACAAGATTTTATATATAATTTTAAATGTAAATGACTAAAAAAAGGTAATTATTTTTAAAAATGTTAATATAAGTGTTTGCACCCAAAATTATATTTTGGAGAGCCCATGCAAATTATAAGCCCATGGTCCTAATTAATTAATCATGGTAATTATCTGTATAGAAGAAACTGACAGAAGATAAGATTGACAGAAGATAAGATGTGAGGGATTTGAATTTCAAAAATAAGAAACGTGAAGTAGTGGGAAGAGAGCAGTTTCTGAAAAAGGAAAGTTATCAATTCCATGGATAAAAAAGATTCTCCTACAGAACAAGGAGGACACAGCAAAAAATCCAACCAAACCAGACAACAAATCGACTCTACAATTCCAATTTAGCTTTTCAATTTTGTTTGTAATTTTCAGTAGTTTGTTATTGTCTTCTGCAATCAAACACTTTTAATTGTTTAATTTCTTTTATTTTCAAAAGAGCCCTTTAATTTCCCTACAGAACCCTTAGTTTATTTTCATTATTTCTTTAAGTTTCAGCATTTTCCCTACGTTCTTGTTATTCGTCAGTATTAAACCCAAGTATTATTCAATTTGCAGTTGGTTTAAGAACCCAGTAGGCTTAGGTCCCTTAGCTTACACTAAAAGCTCTGATAGAGGTCAGATCCCAAGGTTGGTGTACCTCACACACCTAGCACGCTCAAAAATTCACTTGCAAGGGCCAGAGAAGCAACATATTTTTTTGGCACGCTCGGTGGGACTCTACTGAAATGCCAAGAACCAGGAGCTTTATAGAAAAAGACAGTACTGAATCTCAGGATCATGAGGAGGCGCCTACTGCAGTAGGGCCAGAAGGTCTAGTTCCCCACTTGGTGGAGAATTTTGAAAAGTATATTCAAAACCAGGTTACAGAAAGTACTCAAATCTCAACAGTCCCTGTTGTTGGGAAAGAAATTGAAACAGAGGTTTCTGACATTTTCAAAAAGATTCTTGAAGATTTCCTTCAAGAACAAAAGGAGGCATAATGTAAGATGGTGGAGATGCATTCAAAATTCATGGAGTCACAGAAAGAAACACATTCTAAACTCTTAGAATCTATAATGAAAACTTTGGAAGGAAGTTAGAAAGTGTTTTCTCATAAATTGGATCACTATCTACAACAAACTGCTAACGGGGTTCAACAGAGCTCTAAAGGTGCAAACATTGAGACTCCCTCTAAAGCTAATAAATAGCCAAATTCAACCAAACCAGACAACAAATCAACTCTACAATTCCAATTTAGCTTTTCGATTTTGTTTGTAATTATTAGTACTTTGTTATTGTTTTCTGCAATCAAACACTTTTGATTGTTTAATTTCTTTTTATTTCCAATGGAGCCCTTTAATTTCCCTACAGAACCCTTAGTTTACTTTCATTATTTTCTTTAAGTTTCAGCATTTGCTCTATGTTCTTATTATTCGTCAGTATTAAACCCAACTAATATTCAATTTACAGTTGGTTTAAGAACCCAGTAGGCTTAGGTCCCTTAGCTTACATTAAAAGCTCTGATAGAGGTCAGATCCCAATGTTGGTGTACCTCACACACCTGGCACGCTCAAAAATTCAATTGCAAGGGCCAGAGAGCAACATAATTTTTTGCACGCTCGGTGGAGAATTTTGAAAAGCATATTCAAGACCAGGTTACATAAATTACTCAAATCTCAACAGTCCCTGTTGTTGGGAAAGAAATTGAAATAGAGGTTTCTGACATTTTCAAAAAGATTCTTGAAGATTTCCTTCAAGAACAAAAGGAGGTACAATGTAAGATGGTGGAGATGCATTCAAAATTCATGGAGTCACAGAAAGAAACACATTCTAAAATCCTAGAATCTATGATGAAAACTCTGGAAGGAAGTTAGAAAGTGTTTTCTCATAAATTGGATCACCATCTACAATAAACTGCTAACGGGGTTCAACAGAGCTCTAAAGGTGCAAACATTGAGACTCCCTCTAAGGCTAATAAACAGCCTGAAGAATTCGGGGGGCAATCCTTTGGATCACAAGAGGCAGGTGATTCTCACCGCCTAGTCCATATCAATTTAAAGGATAAAGAAAACTACACACCTCCACACAGAAGGGAGGAAGTTCCTACAATGCCTAAGGTTAATCAGAATGGCCGCTTTAATGGCAGGCCAACACTCCCCCACCATTTTTATGCTAACACTAATCTTGTGGTGCATCCTAACCTGTATGATTTTGATAGCAATTTACAGGAAAACTCGGGGGGCATGGCAGTAGGAGGGACTAGAAGGATCCCACAGTTCTCCCAATACTACACTCCTAGAAACCAAGCCCTATGAGACATGGAAGCCATGAGAAATATGGTGCAGGATATAATTAATAAGGAATCTTAAAATTCTCTGAGAATAAGGAGACCATGTTGGTAGATGAAAATCCCTTCTCTCCAGTGGCTAATATGAGCACAATAATCTTTGATCTCCGTTCACTCATCAATCAGAGGAGGACAATTCATAAAGAGAGGGAAAGGAGACCTAGAATATTGTTCAGGAATGTGTGGGTCAGAAGGCCAGAAATAGAAGAAGGATCATCAAATGCAGGAGCTAAGATAACTTTGCCACCAACAGAGAAGGGGATCCAAAGGAGAGCTCTGAGATTTGTGATTCCCCTAAAGGTGCCCCTAGGGAATCAGTGGTACAAATTCCAATATAAGAGGTTCCCTCATCCTCTTACCATAATGCAAAAAATGAAACTTCAAAGACAGGGAGCCTTAAAGAGGAGAATGAAGAAAATAGAGGGCTCCCCACAGAAATCCAAATTCAGGAGAAAGGCTATTGGAGATGAAGATGAAAAGGTAGTATTTAAAGGGGATCCAAATGACTGTGAAGATCTAGAGGAGATTCAAATGGAGAATCTTAAAGAGGCTCCTACAAAATTTGAAGATATAAAACCAGAAGTTACAGATCCCTTGGAGGAAATTAACTTTGGTTCCCTAGACGAACCAAGGATAACTTATGTTAGTTCTTTGTTGCAGGAAGAGCTGAAAAAAAAGGTAGTACATACATTAAAAGAGTTCAAATACTACTTTGCTTGGAGCTTTGAAGAAGGAGAACTACAAAAAAGGAGCACCAATGGGCAGTACCTAAAGGAATCTTTTCCTACTATGTGGCAAATGATAAAAAAAAAATTAAAACTTTGATGTAAGGCCGTCATCATGGCCATATAGCTAAGAAGAACTGTTAGTGTCTAAGAAGATGTAAAGCCGAACTACGGTTATTTAAAGAAGTTCTTCTTATAAATAAGTCTTATGGCCTATTTCTCTGTATATACTTTTTGTAGTTTTCAATAAAAATGAGGTAGGCCTCTTGGCCACCTTATTTATTTGGATTGTTGCTTTTACTTTTTAAGTCTTGTAAGAGAATCAACCACAATAAAGATCACAGATAAATGATCAATAAAGCAAAGAGAGGAGATCACTACAATATAGTAGGAGCTAGATATGGTGATGGAAGCATTGTTTGCACCCAAAATTATATTTTAAAGAGCCCATGCAAATTATAAGCTCATGACCCTAATTAATTAATCAAGGTGGTTATCTGTAAAAAGCAAACTGGCAGAAGATAAGATGTGAGGGATTTGAATTTCAAAAATAAGAAACATGAAGTAATGGGAAGAGAGCAATTTCTAAAAAAGGGAAGTTATCAACTCCATGGATCTCCATGGATAAAAAGGATTCTCCTGCAGAACAAGGAGGACACAGCAAAAAATCCAACCAAACCAAACAACAAATCAACTCTACAATTCCAATTTAGCTTTTCAATTTCGTTTGTAATTTTCAGTAGTTTGTTATTGTCTTCTGCAATCAAACACTTTTAATTGTTCAATTTCTTTTAATCTCCAATGGAACCCTTTAATTTCCCTACAGAACCCTTAGTTTACTTTCATTATTTTCTTTAAGTTTCAGCATCTGCCCTACATTCTTGTTATTCGTTAGTATTAAACCCAACTATTATTCAATTTGATGTTGGTTTAAGAACCCAGTAGGCTTAGGTCCCTTAGCTTACACTAAAAGCTCTGATAGAGGTCAGATCCCAAGGTTGGTGTACCTCACACACCTGGCACGCTAAAAAATTCAATTGCAAGGGCCAAAGAGCAACAATAAGTTAATTAGAAAATTTATTTTACATAATTTCAAAAAAGAATTTTTTAAAAAAATCGAATAAGGTACATATTTTAATTTAAATTTTTTAATTTATTTCTGTATGAATAATATTTATTGCAAATTTATACTTTTAGTTACATTATTGATAAAATAATATTACTCTTCTAAATATAATATTAAATTTTTATATTTTATAATTACATTATATTTTTATTTCTTCAAATATTTAACTCCATCACTAATATAAATATGTAAATATTTTTATATTAACTCTTAAAATATAACATATATTTTATTGAATCATTATAAATAATATATATTATTTACGATGAACAATTTATTATATTTATATTATAATAATTTATATATTTTTAATATAAAAATTAAAATAAAATTAACGTTTAATAAATATTTTAATTATGTGCAGTGCAACATGAAAGAAAAACTTTATATATATATATATATATATATATATATATATATATATATATATATATATATATATCCCAATGGCCATACTTGCCAACATAATACTATTTGTGGAATTAGATTCAATCAACAACAAATTTACTTCTCTGTCGTTTGAAATTTGCGTTAGCCTTGTGAAAATATATTATAGTTCCACAACAATTAAAAACTATAAAAAAATCTAACCTTAAGTTTTTTTTAAAAAAAAATAAAAAATAGGTAACTTTTCAACTATCTAAATTCAATTTTTTGGGTGCACCTTGAAATGGTCTCATATTTAATAAAGATTAACAAGTTTTTGGTTGTTTCGTAGAATTCTGTTATATGTTTGATGGTGTGATATATTTATGTTTCATGGTGATCTTAACTACAGCCTGATTTCCTAGAATCGAAAACCCACTGCTCACGGTAGCATCAACTAACCACCTAATTCATGGCAATTTCTTTCCTGCAAGTGCGTAAACATATGAATTTTGGAAACACTTGTGTATGCCCATTTGATTGATTTTAATTGGGTATGCTTTAGTTAAATTGATAATAATGCTATTTTTATTTTTAAATTTTAACATTTAACTTTCTTTTTTCAATTAATAGCTGGAGGACAAACAATAATTTTTTTTATTAACATTTAACATTTATTATTAATTCAGAGGTCAAATAATTTAAATTTTAATAGAATGTAGAGTAGGATGACATTCTACTTTTATATCAAATGAAAGTTAATTTTACTACATAAAATTCAAATTTTGCTTCTCATAATACTTTTTTAAAAAAATCTCTAAACTACTCCTTTATTAAGAACATTTATCCTTAAAATTGATATTGCAAATGTAAAATTCAAACCTTAACAATATTTCAAGTAAAAATATTTTATTTAAACTTTTAAAATTCAAACCTCACCTATTTATGGGGTGAGACAAAAGTCATCAATCCCAAACTATATAGAAAATGAAAATTAAAACAGGAAGAGTTAAATCCTAATTATATTAAATTCTTTTTTTATTCAGTTTAACTAAATAATAATAATAATTCCTCTACGTCATATTTAAAGGTCTAAACATTAAATGAGCTTAAAATGAAAGATGTTGTATAATAGAGCAAATTAAAGTTTTTTTTTTCGAACAGTGGAAAACAGGAAAGAGCTTGAACCTAAGTCCTCTTGTGGCTTAATTTGGAGCTCTTTAGAAAAATGAAAGTTCTAGATTATAATGATAAAATTTAGAGGTGAAAGTATGCATTCCACGAAACTTTAATTGTGCCAGCCAATCAAAAAAACTATGAAGAATTCTCTTAATATATCACTCCAGCATATATTCTTTCTCCACCACACAAGAAACCAACAAAAAGAAAAAAGTAAAAAAAAAAAGCTATAATTGTTCATGCCCTTTTTTTTTAGCATTAGACTTACTGTTCATATAATTGTTCATGTCCTTTTACCACATTGAGATATAACTAAACAAAATGAAAAATAAAAAACCATAATGTATATATATTATTTGATAGTCGATTTATGATTCCCTCAACAAAATATTTATATTTTTTTTTGCCAGTGGAGTTAGCCGTGGGAAATATATACATATAAGCACACATTTGAAACATATAAAAATACCTTGACGCGAAACACAACACGTCATTCGGCTTACGTCCGCAAAACGAGTTATCCGCTTTAGCGAGAGTATCTTTTCCTGTCGCAAAATAATGCGAATGGGCCGCATCAAATGATCAACTAAAGTAAAAGTCAATGGAGGAAAAATTTAAAGTTGAGGGAGATTTCTGGACATACTTTAATCCCAGCCATTAGCTTCCCATATCAGTAACCCAAAAAATTACAAAGACACAAAAATTGGTGTTCAAAATATGTTAATTTATCCAGTGGGTAATCTAATAATATATTTTTTAAAAAAATATTATAAACTGTATAATTCAAATTTTATTTAATCATTTTGTTAAATTAATTTTACTTTATTTAAAATAAAGTATTGTTCCTATGGCACAAGTTCTAAAAAATTACTTTTTTATTGATTTATTGAAATATTTAAATTATTTGATTTTTATTAATAAAATTATCAATTCATTGTAAAAGACAAATAAAATTTATTTTATAATAAAAAATTATATCATACAAATATATGTAATGAATATGATAATTATATATAATATTTTTTTATTAAATCATCATCACCATTTAAAATCCACAATTTTTTAATTAACTCTAATCTGTTTGGGTACACCATAAAAATTATAAATATTTTTTAACAATTAATTTTTTTTAGAGTGGAGGATGAGAGGAGCGAGGGATTCAACCTACACTCTTTACTAATATTTTAGCCCGTAACTAAATGATAAATCATATGTTCTAAATTAGTTAGATTTCTCAACAATTAATTTAATATGATGACATACACTATAATTTAAACCCAAGTTATTCTTAAACCATAATATATAACTCCCAAGTTCCCAACAACTAATTTTATATAATGTTCTATGTGCAAATAAAAATCCCTTTTAAATTATATAGTTATTCATCTCACTCTCAAATTGGAAATATTTGCTGAAAGTGAAGGTTTCTGAAAGAAGAAGAAAAATGACTGAACATTACCCAGTGCTACTTACTACTAAGCTTGTTCCTTTCCTCACTCTTCTTCTTCTTCTTCTTCATCTTCATCTTCTTTTACAGATTCCAGGATTCGGAGTTGAGATTGCAGCATCGGCAGATACACCTTACACTAAACAAAGGCCACCTTACGGTACTAAAGGAATGCCTACGTCTGTTACAGGTTTCTCGGCTTACGATCCTTTTTCTTGTGGGCCTGGCACAGTTTACGGCGGTTGCGGCAGTAGAAATATCTTGAATTGCGATAAAGTTGGAGGATTACCTTGTGATGAAGGTGTATATACACATGCATGCATTTTTTTTTAATGCAATAATATATTCATTCTTGATTTTTATCTTCTTGTTTTAACAGAAAATCATATAAAAATATTTTTCTTATCATTCTTTTTTTTGCAGTGGCTGCTTTAAGAGCAGTTATGGGTGCATTGATGGTGCCATCTCTGCCATCCATTTATGGTGATTTTTGCTCCAAAATTGCCTCTGCAAGTGTAGATAATGTTAACATTCTATGCGACTGCACCAGCACCGTTTGCCACATTACTAGGATGTATGTTTGTTTCTAATTCTTAGTCTAAATGATTCGTTTTTGTTTCTTGAATTTAATTAATTAAAATGATATTATATTATTTGCGTTAACTCTTTTTTTCGTTATTTTTTTTATGGTAGATTTGTGAGCTCTTTAGACTTGAGAAATGGCCGCATCGATGATAATGTGTCTAAACTTACTTTTCTCAGGACACTGTAAGCATCATTCTGTTTTGTACCAACTTTATTTTTTTCAATTAATTAACTTTTTCTGTTTTTGTTTTGTCCCATCGTAAGTGAGGCGGTAAAATTGTAATTTTAAACAATTTTATTTTATTTTTTTATGTATTATTTTTATTCCAAGTTGAAAGATATATTATTATTCTTAATTTATATTCATTTTTCTTTTCTTTAAGAAAAATACATAAAATATTACTTTGAAATTTAATTTAAATAATCAAAACTAAAAAAAACTAATATAAATATACAACATAAATGAATATGTCATATTTTTTTAAAAAAAAAATTTTTTTGTAATTATTTATTTATTATTTTTTAGTTTTTTTTTTAAAGGATTTATTTTTTTTAGTTATTTTAATATTGTTAGCTTAACTTTCCAACTATATAATCAAGTGGCAATCTAGCTTCAGTTAAAATTCTTCAGAATCATTTATTTTAAATTTATAGTAAATACGACACATTGTAAAAGTCTCTTTTTAGTCATTATGATGAAATTGTATAAATGATTTGTTTTGTGATAAATAAAAATTTTTTTCTTAAAATTATTAGGATAAAAAATAATGAGTTGCTAACTTTTCAAAAAAATATAATAATAAATTTTAAATATTTTTATTGTACTAATAAAAAAATAAGATTTATAACCTAAAATATAAAAATAAATCCAATTATGTGAGTTTAAACTTTAACCTTGTATTTTATTTACCATGAGGAAATAAAATGTAATAAAGTAATTTTTTTTACATAAACCAGAGTCATGTAATAAATTCACATTAAATTGTATCATAATCAACAAATTTATTTGAGTAAGCTTACATAGAACAATCATTTTATAAATTTTTTAATTTGTTAAAGGAGTGAAAGGACAAGTGATTAAAAATTTATTACATAAATTAAAAAATTCAGTTGAATTTAATTAAATTTTAAACATAACTTCTTTTTTTTTACATTGAAATACAAATGAACTCTGCACTCTTTGGCATAGTATAAAAATGCCCCCACTTTACTGGTTTGTAGGCATATGCTACACCAGCCAATGACGTATGGTAAAATTGACAAAAGTTGTCTCCCCACCTAGTCCCGTGACCAAAGTTTTCTTTGAATATATTGCAGTATTTGTAACGATGATGTAGAACAGGAAATCTATTATCTCCAGAAAAATTTTTTAAACAAAATGCAAATGCTACACTACAACATGTTAATGTTACTACACGGCCATGCTTGATATTTTTTTGGCACCAAGGCATTGTAAGGACATGGGAAGTCGAAGATTTTCCATTTCAAAGAAGATCAATCTTCAATTAAGAATGACACGTTTTAATTTAATCTAATAATATGGTTAGCAATTTCGAGATTAATTTGTGTTGCTATTTAACTTTTTGACGGATTTTAATTACCTGAAAACAGGGCTCTTGCCTCGAACCATCTTTACGGTGAGATTCCTGACGCCTTAGGAAAACTTCAATATCTGGTAACTCTGTAAGTCAATTCTTTTCATAGGATAAACTATATAGATAATTACCAAATTTTATAATTTGTTTATAAAATTTTAATTTATATATGTTTAGTTATTAAATTTTTATTTAAGTTTCACGCAGTGATATAAATGTTTTGGTCCATGAATAATTTAATATTATTATTTTAATTCAAATTTTAAAAATATTATATTAATAAGTCTATGTTTTCTAAATTTATATAAAAATTAAAGAAAAAAATTAAAAAATATATTGAGGGATGAACGCCCCTAATTTAATAAGTATAAACTATTTAAATATAATGTAATATATAAATATTTTCTTATTTATAAATAGTTTATTATATATAAAAATTAAAATAATATTTCAATAAAAAATAAAAAAAATTATAAATTATTTAAATATAATATAATATACAAATATTTTATTAATTTATAGTTTGTTATATAAAAAATTAAAAATTAAAAATTAAAATAAATATCAACATTTGCTTTGTTCTCTTATCAAATAATGTTTTTACATTATTACAGAATTAAGATATTCATCCTTCAATATAGTTTTTACTTTTTTTCCTCAAAAAAATATAGTTTTTACTTTTACATTCATTTATATACAAATATAGAAAATATGGATTTATTTATATGCTAGCTTCAAATTTTGGACTAAAATGATAATGTTGGATTGTTTATAGATCAAAAATATTATAAAAATTATTTTCGAAACATAAATAAAAATTTAATAATTAAAAGATATAAATTAAAATTTTATATTTTAATATAAAATTTAGATACCATCTATATAATTTATTCTCTTTCATCAAATACTTAATTATTATGGATCTTTTAATTATCCTAGGAAAGGATGTTGTTTTGGTTGCAATGTGTGGTAATTAATTAATTAACTAAATGCCAATGCCACAGCAATCTCCAAAATAACTTTCTCAATGGCTCCATACCTTCATCACTCGGGGGTCTATCATCCCTTCAAACCCTGTAAGTTTCATTCGTCGCCAATCACTTTTTTTTTTTTTTTTTTTTGCTGCATTTTCTACTGCTTAATTGAAGAAACAAGAATCTAGATATGCATATACATCAAATTCATGTCTTATTATTGCTAGGTGGTGGTTTTTAATTCAAACCTGCGCATATTAAGGAGTTTAGTTATTTTGCGTTTGTTTAATGCTCCTGTTTTTTTTCATGGGAAGTCAGGTCTTTGAGCAACAACAGGCTCTCTGGTGGAATTCCTAAAGAACTTGGCAGCCTCTCTAATCTTGTGACAATGTCTACAGTCTAAACTCATTTCTCTTTTATTCCATGACATTAATTTCCACTAACTTGTTTTTTATGTTTCTTTATTTATTTACTGGTCTAATTTATTAATTAGGAGATTAGAGGAGAACGAACTTACCGAAGATATTCCAAAAGAACTTGGAAACTTGGTCAACCTTGAACTGCTGTAAGTTTAATTTAGCCTAGAAGAAACAAGAGTAATGAATTAATTTTTGTTAATTTAAGCTATCATTAACTGAATAAATTAACTAGACTATTTAATTTCCTTGTCGCAGTGGTTTGAGTTCGAACAAGTTGACTGGAAATTTGCCAAATAGCTTTGAGAACCTGAAATCTCTTAACTACTTGTAAGTGATGACCATTCATTCACCTTTTAGCCTCAAATTAATTTGACCCATCTTTGCAATTTAAAGAAAATTAATCTGGCTAATGCAGTTTGGCAGCTGGGAATAACTTGAATGGCGGCATACCAAGTTACATTTCAAATTGGACAAATCTTATATCACTGTAAGAATTATTTTTGTTATTATTAACAATTCAGGAAAAACTTGAATGGTAATGCCAACTATACCCAAGCCGGCAGGCTTTTTTATAAATCCAACCTAAATAAATTTATGCTAAGTGAAAAAACCTGGAGAAAGATTCTTGGTTTTTGAAGTTGCATCATAGCAAGAATCACTGCATGGCATGCTTTAAGTTGAGAAAGCAGTTTTGCCACATTTCATGGGTCACGAAGATTTAAAGTGGTTGTGGTGTATTACAGACTCATCATGGGAAATAATTTTGAAGGGAATCTACCGCCTGAAATTTTTAACATGTCAAATCTTGAGTATTTGTGAGTGCAGTTCCATATTAGAATTATATTTTATAATTTTTATGTGCGGTATATGACCATTTTACCTTGTTTCTAAAGTCATTAATTGTGTGTTACAGATGGGTTAGTGACCTGCAAAAAGCCAATTTCTCTTTTCCGGAATATGCAAACTTGACAAGGATATCTATTTTGTAAGTTGCCTATTACTTGATGTACCATATTGAGCATGCATAAGAGCTTGCCTGAAAAATTAATAAGGCTACTACATTAAAAGAAAAACAGATTTTAAATCCAGAAATTTAAATACTAATTTAATAGAAATGGTATTACTGGTTGATTGAACAGTACAAATAAAAGAATAAAATCATATATTTATAGGTGGTAATCTTAAGCTAGCTAAAAAATAAAAATCGAATATAATAGTGGTTAAGATAGGAAAATCAAATTCCAGCTAAATTGAAAAGTGTAAATTTGCCCACGAATTAAATTTAACTAAATAAAATTTCTAAACTTGTAGCTCATATGTTAGTAAAACTTTTAGTTTCAAACCCATTGCTTATTAAGTAGATTTATCAGCATTAGCGAGTTATATCTATTCACTAGCTAGTAGAATAGATGTGACATATATAATAATAATAATAATAATAATAAGAACAACCCCTTACAGCAGCATATGTTCCACTCTATTTATGTTTTATTCATGTTGATTTTAATGATTGCATATATGCTGATTACCAACAATAATAAGTAGTAAATCCTTCAATGGTTTTTACAGGATACTGAGGAACTGCGGGATTTATGGTTCTATCCCTGACTACATTGTCAGTTTGCCACAGTTAAGCTACCTGTAAGTTGCTTTTCTCTGCATCAGAAAAATTACCTTTTTTGAAAAAAAATAATAGGAAGCTTAAACGACCCAAGCATCAATGGACTTCATAAGTTATATAGCTTTCTTGGTTAATATTCTTAATTAGAGATTCCCCAATATTCTTAATTTGAATTTATATGAACAAATTTTTGGATAATGATATTGTTTCACTGATTCTTTTTCTTGCAGGGATTTGAGTTTTAACAAATTAACCGGTGAGATCCCACCTTCTGTCAAGAATGTAACACGAATGTATGGGAAAAATATTTTTTAACTCAGCTCATTACCTGATCCCTTAAAAAGTTATCGTCTATAAATTACTTTTCTTTTTCTCCTTAGGCTTCTGACAGGAAATATGCTTGGTGGGTCAATCCCTCCCTCCATCGGCAAAGGGTCGTACGTACATAAGATATCTTCTAATTCATATACTGAAAACTTATTTTCTAGTTTGATGAGCCATTTGTTACTACCTTTTATACATCATTTGAGGTTTCGAAAATGTTATATCATTCTTGGCTTCTTGCAATGCCTCAGAGATCTGTCAGACAATAATTTTTCTGCTCTGCCGTATAATGATTCAAAACCAGAACAGGAAACCGGGGATTCAGATTCAGGAAAAGGAGAGCCCTATAGACCACCGATAGACATGTAACAAACTGTTTATTAATTTATTTTCTTTAGTAAGTTCGTTGCATACCAAATTTCAACTTGAGAGTAATTACTTGTGCATTTGCTTTGAATCATGTTGCTGCTCAACTAGCCAACCAAACAGGTATGATGTTGTACTTTTTAATTTGCAATTAGAACAACATATATATCCTGAACTTACATTAACATTTTCGCAGGAGTTATACAGCAGATGTGAAGAAAAGATATTGTCCGAAGAAGTCAAAGTGTACGTGTTCAGAAAACTGAGTAGTTTGGTATTTTAAAAGATTGAATCTTTACATATTCTGCTTTTGAAGAAGGCATACTTTTTATTTTTCCAAGTCTGGAGATTGTTAATATAATATATATTCTGAGTGTTTTACACTTTACTAATGAAAATGTGACACATTCTGTTGAAATTCCAAAAATTATCTTCAAAAAATAAAAGAATAGAACAGTTTGGGATGGAGACCAAAATGTTGATTAATGGAGCTTCATTTTGTTTAAGTCCTTTAAATTTTAAGTCCTTTAAATTTTACATATAAATTTTTTAATCCTCAAAATATTTAATTTTTTAATTTAATCCAAAATTTAAATAATTGAGAAATTCACTTTCTTTTAAACTCTAATATCACTCATATACTTCGTTAACTACAAATAATATATATATTTTTTAAATTTTGAAAATTTTTTATTTTTTATTTTTTGAAAAAAAAAAAATATTTTTGATGATCCAATTTTTTTCTTTTGATAAAATTTAGAAATATTTTTTTTTCTTCACAAATTTTTATAACTTAAAATTAGATCGAAATTATATATATATATATATATACATGAATAAATTGTGAATGTGTATGACCAATTATGACTATAAAATAAAATATTTAGACTTTACATATTCACAATACATGAATAAAAATGTATGACCAATTGTAAATAAATAAAATGAATAAATTGTAACTTATTATACACGTATCTATAAAAATACTAAAATATTATGGAAAATATATTTGAGAAATAAAAATTAGAAATAATTGCAATTTTTTTAATGAAAGTAGAGTTTGAAATATAAATATTGCATATAATGAATTCCAAAATATTAACAATAAGTAATAAAAAATTACAAAAAATTATTGTTAATAAAATAATGTATATATGTATGTATGTATGTATGTATGCATGTGTGTGTATATATAAAAAAATAAAAAATTATCAAAAATATTTTGTTTCAAAAAATAAAAAATAAAAAATTTTCAAAATTTAAAAGAAAAAATTATATTTTTTGTAGTTAACGAAGTATATGAGTGGTATTAGAGTTTAAGAGAAAGTGCATTTCTAAATTTTTTGAATTTTGAATTAAATTGAGAAATTAAATATCTAGAGGATTAAAAAATTTCTGTGTAAAATTTGAAGGACTTAAAATACAGTAAAAGTACCAATTTAAAATAGAAATAAAAGTTAAATAACTAAAAAGATAAAAATAAAAATTAATGGACCAATTTGAAACGAATGTCAAAGTAATTTACCCGACTTTTGATCCTTGTCCTGAGATCATGTTTGCTGCAGACTCTTCGTTGTTCATAAATTGTGGTGGTCCACAACTATTCAACGAAGGGAACCAGTATGATGCAGATGTTGCAGAAACAAGATTATTTAATGAAACAGGAGGAAAATGGGCTTATAGTTGCTCAGGAAACTTCATATCATCGTCTACCGGTTGGACTAATTTCTGTACAAACAAGACATGCGACTTTTCGGATGATTCTTTACATGAAACGGCTCGTCGTTGCCCCGTCAATCTCACATATTATGGGTTTTGTTTACAAAAGGGCAAGTACAATGTAAGACTTCACTTTGCTGAAATTGTTTACACAGATGATCTAGATTATAGCAGCAATGGAAAACGTATTTTTGATGTGTATACTCAGGTACGTACTATTTTATATGTTTTCAAACTCTATAATAGTCGGGAGTCATGTAACTACAGGATACCAGAGCATATACTATTTCCTTCACTCCAGGAGCTGCTCTTAATTGCAGGGGGAGAGGAGACTACAGAATTTCAACATAAAAGATGAGGCTCAACGTCAAAATAAAAGAATTCCCAGAGTCGACTTTGAGGCTAATGTGAAGGACGATAATCTATTGGAGATCAATTTTTTCTGGGCTGGCAAGGGATCTACTTCCAACACACTACCTCCTAATGGGCCACTTGTATCGGCCATTTCTGTGACTCCAAGTAACTTTAGCTGAGATATATTTATTTATTTCTCCAAGTCACTTCAATCAATATTAAATTTAATTTGCATGTTGTTGTGGGTCGTCTGCAGAATTCAAACCCCGCAAACTGTCTGCTGCACAAATAGCAGCGATTGCAGTAGCTGCTGTGTTATTTCCAGTACTTGTACTGCTTTTATTGTGGAAAACGGGCTGGCTAGGAAACAGAGAGTTGGAGAGTAAGACTACTGCATTCTAATTTGCAACAGTTCTTCACCATAAAGCTGACGTCAATGAATTAACTTGCTTCTTTGATATTGTTGTCTTTGAACAGAAGTGCATGTAGATGTTCAGGGCAGAACTTTCACCCTTAAAGAAATTGTCGCTGCTACTAAATATTTTAGCCCCAAAAAGGAGATTGGTAGAGGACGCTTTGGCGCAGTGTACAAGGTTAAATTTCATGTTATTTTTCAGGAACGTTCTTCATTATTTTCAAGTTATAACTAAGAATTATGAAACATGGGTGTCTTAATTAATTATCATCCAAGTGTATGCAGGCTGATTTATCAGATCAGATTAAAGTGGCGGTGAAGAAGGTCTCTCCTGAATTAATTCAAGGCACTGTTAAAGATGAGTTGCAAGGAGAACTTTTTTTCCAGCTGAAATCCGTGAAACATGAAAATCTGATTCAGTTGTTTGATGTTTATTCAAGAAAAGACTTGAAACTACTGATATATGAATACATGGAGAAAGGCTCTCTTCACCAAGCCTTGTTTGGTAATATATATATATTGCTATGTGAATCACAATAAATTATATATATTTTCCATTTGAAAATTAAATAAATGGATTGAGTTGTAATTAACCTTGATTTGCACGCAGAACCCAAATCCAGAATAGAACTTGACTGGAAAGTTAGATTTGAAATCTGCTTGGGATTAGCAAAAGCTTTGAGGTATCTGCATGAAGGTGAAGAAAATGAACTCAAGATTATACATAGAAACGTAAAGGCCGGTAATATTTTGCTCGATAGAAATTTCACTGCTAAGCTAACAGACTTTGGATTGGCAACCATTTATAAAGAGGAAGATCCATTTATGACCCATAAAGCTGGGGGCGCAAGGTAATTAAAATTCACTAGTCATCGTTCTTTGCAAATTCAATGTTGTTAGAATATTGGATATTTGACTAGCGGATATCCCTTAATCAATTTACCAACATTATTTTCAGGTATATATCAACTCCTCTTATGGACTTGTAATGCTTTGTATCATCATTACACAGAATACTATAATAATTCTATTTTTATCATTACTTTCTTTCTTATTCTTATCAACTGTGAACTAACCATTAATCTGTATTTTACAGAGTATATTTAGCACCTGAATATGCATTGAAGCAAATCGTCTCAGACAAAGTTGATGTCTATAGTTTTGGGGTTGTCACACTTGAACTATTTAGCGGGAGACCTAGCGTTGAAAATAAACCCAACCAGGAAGCTATTTTTCTTCTAGATGATGTAAGTGATTAGTATAATATCAGTTTATATTTGATCTGTATAGGACACAGGTTGCATGCTCAAAGGCTAATGCATGTATGCGTGACTACAGGCTCGTGTTGCGCATGCAAAGGGAAGGATATACGAGTTGTTTGATAAAAAGTTGACCATCCCTGATCGGAAGATGGCTTTAACTATTCTGAATATAGCCATTATGTGCATCCAGCCAGCTGCTGATCTCAGGCCTTCAATGTCTGAAGTCGTTAGTGTACTCTCAAGTGAGAAAACCCTTGAGGAGGTAACCAAAGCCCACACTTCCTGAGCGGATTCTGCGCAGGATTTTTCTGCTATATATCTCTCCAGGTTGATGCAAGTTCAGTGTGTTTCTTTTCCTCGTTTGTTATGTACAAGTGTGTTTGGTGCTTGTGTTTGTGGAACAATAAAAATGCTGATTGCTGTTGGTGAGGAGAATTTGCTTCAATGTTTGATATGTTTGTGCAAGCATGACCTCTGTAATTGTAGTAAGGCCTATATTAAGGATGCAACCTTATATTCGGAGAGATTTATTTTCTGTGGGTGCTGGCTCCACCCAGGTTGTTGAAGATGGAACCTCCTTATTTGTTTTCATGTTAATTGAGTTTCCCTTAATTACGTTATGATCCTCTTCAATCCTGTCATGATTGATTGCTTGTTTCATTCAAATGCATCAAGTAACACTTTAATATGACAATGTCATTTTAATTCATACCAAATGCACAGACGACAGTTTTTTTTTAACAGGCGGCAAGTGATTGGTGCCCCGTAGAAATTAGGACTTTTAGTTATAAAAAGAAAAATAAAATATATTTATATATATTAGTTTTTTCTAACGTCTGTTGCACATGATTGATATTATTTTAAATATATATATAATAATAATATTAAATCAATATATATATATAATATAAATATTATAAAATATTAAAGGTTAAAAGCAATGTAACTAAAAAACCAATAATAAATATAAAATAATTAAATAAATAAAAAAATAATAAATAACTGGTGAAAAAATAAAATTATCCTTGTACAAAGTTAAAAATTATGGAAAATAAATATTTTTTAAATGCAGAAATAAGGGCATCTCCAATGGAGACGCATTTTGCAACTGCAAATTCGGTATTGTGAACAGTGGGTACGCATATTTGCGTAGCCACTGTTCACTAAACGGATCACTGTTTGTTTTTTTTTTTTTTTAACTTTAAAAACTAAAACTATTCTATTTAATCCAAAATTGTTATTACGCATACATTATTTTTTGAACAATTTAGTCCAAATTTTTATTTATAATATTTTTTAAATGAATTTAAAAAAATATATATTTATCAAACAAATAAATTTGTACTATTTAATTATGTATAAATATTATTCAAATATATGTTAGTATTGTGCAAATTGTACTATTTTATTATTAATGTTTGAATGTAATATTTTATTTTTTGTGATAAATTTTTTTTATGTAATTTTATTTTTATTAATATATAAATATTAAATATGACGTATAATTAAATAATGATTAATTTATTAATTTTTATTGTAAATGATAATTAATAAAATTATATTATTGTTGGAGGAGTTTATTAAAAAATATATAAATATGAATGTAATGTGATGTGTAAATATTATAAATTGAGATATAAAAAAGAATATGCTGAGAGAATATTCTATTTAGTGTAAAAAATGGTGTAATGGGTTGGAGAAAAATTACTATAGAAAACGCATTTTGATGTAAAACTTCTGCATTTTGGCGTTTGTGGTTGGAGATGGCCTAAGCACAATGATAAATTTCTCATATTGTGATAGTTTTATTTAATAAACGAAAGACATCTAGCGGGAGACAAATTATCATTTTGCCCCCCATGTTACAAGGGAGGAGAAAATTTATGGTGGCAAAAATATAATTTTACATGTTAATTATATTTTTACCCCTCACAATTTATCTCCCCCTGTAAAATGGGGGGCAAATTGGTAATTTGTCCCTCTAGATGGCTCGTAGCGAGACATCTAGCATGATCCTTTAATAAATATATATTATAATCGACATAAATTTTTGAGATAAATTACTATTCATCTTTTTTATTTTATTATATTATACTATTTGTCCCTTGACATTTAAAATTTATATTATTTTTTCTTTCTATTTTGAATAAATATATTATTTACTTCTTCTATCAAATTTTCCTTTAAAATTATTGTCAACTAATACAAAATTACCTAGTAAATACTAGTTGCCCTCTTTATTTGACTATATTATACTATTTACCCTCTAGTATTTAGAAATTTTTTTTTTTATTATTAACTAATTTTTTTTGTTAAAATGTAACCATAAAGTGATAATTATATCCTTTAAATAAATATATAAAATATATAATTTTAATTTTAATCTAATCAAAATTTTAATGAAACACCAATTAATTAGTATTAATCTTGAAATATCTCTATGTCTAATCAAAATTTTAATGAAACACCAATTAATTAGTATTAATCTTGAAATATCTCTATGCAAATATCAATTTAGGATATTTATATTGCATAAATAATTTAATTAAGTAATTTTTTATTTTAAAATCTTTTTTTTTGAATTGTTAGTTGAAATTGTTGGATATATAAATTAAATTACTTAAAATATTTATATTTATTTTATAAATATAATTTATATATCCAATAACTTAAATTAACAATTTGAATAAAAAATAAAATTTAAAGTTAAAAAGAAAATTTACTTGAGTAATTAATTTATTTATGTAACATAAATATTTTAAATTAATATTTGAGAAGAAATATTTCAAAATTAAGAGTAGTTATGTAACATCCGTGTCCTAAGACCGGATTACTGTTCATCAATGATTATGAATTAAGAATGTATTACTGTTCAGTAATTAAATTTGATGATTTAAGAGTTATTTGCCACTGTTCTGAATAGTGCTTTGGAGTTTGATTTTTTA
>CATIWO010226707.1:0-19506 GCA_949673435.1 Macaranga tanarius | reverse complement strand
TATTCATTTTTTTTTGTATATGAAGTGTATCTTTTGTAATTAATAGGCAAGCAGTCTGATTCAACATTTTTTGTATGCTATTGCAATTATTTTTGTATTTAAGAGTAATATAGTTGAAAAGGAACATTTTATTTGGATGTAATTATCAGTAACTCAGTATAGGCTATTAGTTAATTTGTTAATTATACAGAAATAGCCTTTGTTTTGTAATATAAAATGAAATATGGTTTAAGGCTTTTAAGCCCAATGTTAATTACATTCGCTTTATTTTTTTTTCTGGGTCAATGTTTTCGAGCCCAAACCAACCGAGTCCAAACCGTTTTGCCGAACCGACCAACCTGAGTATTCTGAAAATCATAACCGTCGGTGTAGTTTGCACTCTCGGTTCGGTTCGGCTTCTTATATTTATTTACAAAAACCGATCGGTTCTTATCAATTCTCCACCCGAACCACCCGATCCGACCGACGCCCACCCCTAACCATCATTACCCACAAACCAAATTGGAGTATGACTCATTTATTTATTTATGGTTGTTTTTTTTATTATTATATATAAATACAATGGTGAAGTTATTTAATGCAAGTGGAGAAAATAATTGAAAAGTTTTGTTAAAAGAGATAGAAGTGCTGCCAATGAAGTTTAACCTGATGATTGAGGTTGAGGCCCTGAGATCTAAGAATAATTTAGAATTTTATATATATATATATTTGTTAGTAATAATAGTAATAGTTTGTAATAGTACTAATAATAATAATTTGTAATAGCTTGTAATAGTTAGTTTGTAATAGTTTGTGACAATTGTAATATCAGTGTTGATATTTAGTAATATTGTTGTAAGCTCCGTATGGTATATGCTTTGTACTGGACCGAAAAAAAACTGATGAAGAAGAAAAGAGAAACCCACAAGACAAGAGAGAAGCAAATGTAGAAGAAAACAAAGGGATGTGAGGGTGGTGTGGTGCCACCTACCAATGTCTCATTGTTTGTTGGCCGTCCAAGGGAAGATTGTGACTTGCGACAACCACATGACACCAACCAACACACACAATAAATGGGCCCCCTTTTCGGTTGCGTTAACCGGCTTCCGTCCTCAATGGTCTTGTTTTTTTGTCCTCTACTCCTTCATCTTTCTTTTCTTTTGCATCCCTTTTTGTTCTCTTTAAATTTTATTTTACTAATTACTATGCCAACTATACTTGTTGCCGTCACCATGTCCCTCACCTCCAAAACATTAAACTGTACGACGTATAATTCCATATGCTTTTTTAATAATTTAATTAGCACCCCAATGTTTCTGTTGAGGATTGATCTTCTCTCACACAAGCGTTTGCTTAATAGAATAATAATGAATAATGATAATAGAGTTTAAGCGTTTTAGTAGTTGCACATTGTAATGACTTGGGCTACAACTCATCCTACCAAGTTTATTTAATTTGTATTTAATTATTAATTAAAAGGTGGTATCCGGCTCACAATTATAATTCTCTTGCAAATCTTATATATGATGTATTTCCTTTATTGAGATGAGTCTGAACATAACAATATAACTAACTATTATGTATTATTATGCAATGGTATAATACTTGTCCTTGTATATGTATATTATGTGTCTGCTCATATAATTAAATCAATGATTCATTCATTACTCTTTTGATTTGAGGAGGTGGAAGGTGTTGGTTGGGGTTGGGTTGAAATTTGAAACCTGAAATAGTGGGTCTTTTGCCTGCTAATTATTATATATCCTTGGAAAAATTTTAACATTTTCTTTATGTAATGATACAAATTCGACAAAAGTTAGAATATTCTCATTCTCCATGGTAAGAAATTATTATATGATTGGTGGAACAAAGTGTTGTGCCATTCCAACAACAAAGGAAGCTATGGAAGCCATCAATGGAAATGGCAGCTGGCTCTCCTTCCCCGTGTATGAAAATTTCGATCATGATCCCATCCGAAGGTTTTGCCCTGCTCGAATGGAGCAAGAACAAGGAGCCGGAGACTGGGAACTCCTCTCTCCTGATGATACCACCAACAGTACTAGTACTCCTCGTGACTTAGCTGCTTCTGAGGTTGATGAACTGGTGGATAGTTTCATTAATGTCGATCATCAAGACGACCAAGATGAATCACTTCATGATCATAAGCACCAAGATGATGAGATGACATTTGCTATGTTGGATGATGTCTTTGTTGATGTTCCAATGATGATACAAGGGGATGAGCTGGAGATGAGCACTGGTTCAATTTCAACTGAAGATATTGTTGCTGTTCATCCTCAAGGTATGGTGCCTAGCATAGACGAGGTGAGTCATGGTGTAGATCAAGGCCTTCACTTGGTGCACTTACTGCTAGCATGTGCCGAGGCTGTGGGTTGTAGAGACACACAACTGGCGAACTCAATGCTGGCCCAAATCTGGGCTTCGGTTAATCCTTTAGGTGATTCTTTGCAAAGAGTCTCTCATTGCTTTGCATTGGGATTGAAGTCAAGATTATCACTTCTTCACAATGCTAATGCAAATGGTACATTCGCTAGTGCTGCTGTAGATGTGCCATTCATCGCTGGGGAGGAGAAAATGGAAGCTTTTCAACTCCTCTACCAAACAACTCCTTACATTGCTTTCGGTTTCATGGCTGCAAATGAAGCCATGTGCCAAGCAGCGAGAGGAAAGGACTCATTGCATGTTATTGATCTAGGAATGGATCACACCCTTCAATGGTCTTCTTTTATCAGAACTCTAGCTTCAAGGCCTGGGGGACCGCCCAAACTCAGAATTACAGGATTAATCAATCATCAACAAAATCTGTTAGAGCTTGAAGCTAGCATGAAAGTTCTGGCAGAGGATGCTAGCTCATTAGGCATTTCTTTGGAGTTCGACATGATATCAGATCCAGTTACTCCATCACTTTTAACTAGAGAGAATCTTAACTTGAGAGAAGGTGAAGAATTATTTGTGAATAGCATCATGCATTTGCATAAATTTGTCAAAGAGAGTAGAGGCTCCCTCAAGGCAATCCTCCAAGCTATCAAGAAACTAAGTCCAGCATTGCTCACTGTGGTGGAACAAGATGCAAACCATAATGGACCCTTTTTTCTTGGAAGATTTCTTGAATCTCTTCATTACTATTCAGCTATTTTTGATTCCCTAGAGGCTAGTCTTCCACGAAATAGCCGGCAAAGGATGAAGATAGAGAAGCTTCACTTCGCAGAGGAGATTCGCAACATTGTAGCTTATGAAGGTTCTGATAGGGTTGAAAGGCATGAAAGAGCAGACCAATGGAGAAGACAATTGGGAAGAGCTGGATTTCAAGTAATGGGGTTGAAGTGCATGAGTCAAGCAAGAATGATGCTTTCTGTCTATGGCTGTGATGGCTACACTCTTGCAAGCGAAAAGGGTTGCCTACTCCTTGGATGGAAAGGAAGGCCTATTATGTTGGCATCTGCATGGCAAGTGCACAATGTTCCTCCTCCTTCCTGATGGACTTGAATGGTACTGTCACCATAACAGTTTAATCTAAGTATTAGAGTATAATAATGTTGATTATCTTGTCAATAACGATAATCCCAATGTTCCTAATCAGATATATTAGAACATACATCTCCTTCTCTATTGACTATAGTCTATAGTTCTCTTCTAAGGCTTCATATTCTTTTTCTTCTACCTGGATGGCAATTGCAAATTGCAAATTACAACATACAATACTAATACAACCTCGCGCACCATATAGATTGGCCACTGGCATCTTTTATTCTGATGGAATCAAATCACTGACACTACACCATCTCCCTTGATGCGAGAGATTTGGCTTACCTATATTCATGGGCATTTCCACGACCTCCCTCCTAGTTTCCTTGGTAAGAAACTTGTGTTTCATTTGCCAAGGTTGAGAGCTTGAGGGCAGGTGAGATGACGAGAGCAAAAAAGATGTAGCATTTTTACTTTAGAGTTCACAGCAATCAACTTTATTGCACCTCTTGTACAAATTAAATACAATACATCAGTGCCACCATTTATTAAAAGTAGGAAAATCAGAAATGCATCTCAATTACCACAGACAAAACCAAAGGGCATGCATCGTGGGCATTGCCACTTTGAACTGTAATAGACTGGATGCAAGTATAACATTCTAGAAGTATTTTAATATACATATACATGTAAAAGGGAACATGCTCCATTTTAAAAATGATTATGGAAGCCAATTTCTCCCTCCTGCTAATATGATACAAGTAGATTGGGAAGGCTTAACATCACAATAAATAGCGGTTTAGCTCTGAAAAGAGCATAATGGAGGAAACAAAACATCCACGCAACAAACTCCAACTAGTTTGGCATCTCAGACAGTTAACTAATACATCTTTCGAGTGCGCAATTGAATGAAACCACTTCTGCAACAAGTCATTATCATGGACAAGGGGCAAAAGAATGAATTTTCGAACCATTACTTTGGTGTTTTGTGACCATGTCCCTTACTTTGCCCAGCTGCTGCTGACATTGTGCGCAGACGACCAGCAATTTCAGTGAAGGAAGGCCTGGATGAAGGATTAGGGGCCCAGCATTCCTCCATTAACCTTTTCCATTCAGAGTCGCAGAAATTTGGAATAGCCGGTCTCAGTGTGTTATTTACAATTCCACCTGCACACAAGGAAAGTATTTATTTATACACAAGGACATGGTATAAAGAAATACACAGCTACAATCTGATGTTCCATTTCTGTAGGTTATGTACAATTGTATACAGCCATTCCAGGTTTTCATCAGTTTCGTAGCACAAAAACTTGTATGAATTGATATCTCTGGCTCTGCAGTTCTTGTGAAATATTGTGATGCAGACAAAATAAGTATGGTAGAATCGAACCTATGATTGCACCATAGTGCATGTTGGCATATGGCTCCTCACCAGTGAGAATCTCCCACAAGACAATGCCAAAGGAGAAAACATCAACCTGTAAGTCAACGTAAATAATTCAACAAAAGCACTCAAAACCTATCATGAAAAACAAGAGTAATGACAACCTTATAATTCACATCTCTCTCTTTCTAAATAATAACAGATGATGTATGGACTTAGTCAACCCTACTCCAGTTAGCTTCATTTACCAGAACTTACAGATAAACTAGAAGAAACAACTAGAGATTATGTTGAAATCTTCAGTGACTCCACACTATGAAATACAATAGATACTCCCATCCAGTCACTAGCATAACTTCCCAAAATTTACGTGATAAATAATCTATACGAACTACAAAATTGCTTTTTCACTTGCGCCATTTTCAAAAATGACTTCAAAGAATGAAATCATTACCTTTTCTGAGACCTTATTGCTGCTACCATTAAGCAGTTCTGGTGCCATCCACGGAAGAGTTCCCCTGACACCTCCAGAAACCAAGGTATTCCGTTTAATTTTTGACAGGCCAAAATCACCAACCTAGGGAATCCATTCCGTCAAAAGTTAGTGTTTTTTTTTAATAAGAAAATAGTGTGTTTTTTTTAATAAGAAATTACCTTTTATTATACCATCATAACTTACCTTGCAAATTGGTCGTTGGGGATCTTTCAAGTTCACCAGCAAGTTGTCACATTTCAAATCAAAATGCACAATATTTTTTGAGTGCAAATATTCCATTCCAAATGCAGCATCCATAGCTATTAGAAGCCGCTTTCTACGATCTAGATACCTGCAATTTAAAATTAGAAAAATAAGCAGGGCAACAAGAGAGAATCAACTGCCTCCGCATGACTTCAAATCAACAAGCCAATTGAGCAAATCTGAAGTGCCAGAATGCTTTCAAAATTAAAAAGTAAACTTAATACTACTACACTCCCCTGAATAAAATTTTAAATTTTTGAAATGCAATAATCAAAAGTAAGAGAATTAAAAGCATGATTTACCTATCTTTCTTCAGTAGGACGTGCCTAAGAGAACCATCGACCATGTACTCTGTCACAGTAGCTAATGTTCCACCAGGTCCATCTTGCACCACACCATAAAACGCTACTACATTTGGATGGTGAAGCTTTGAAAGGATCTCAGCTTCCCGCCAAAATTCTACGGTCTAATTATGGAAATGAATAAAGATTATTTACAAAAAAATTAATGAAAAAGGTAAGATGGGTGTCAATTTAACTAATATAAGTCAACCTGAAACCCCAGAATACCAATAAAGTTGCTTCCTTGATTGGTTTTTATTGTCAAGGGTTCAGTGTATGACAAAATACTGAGAATGTAGCTAGTTAGCAACAGCATCAATTACTTCTATGAAAATTTGAACATGGAGCAACAGTTACCAATCTCTCTTGCTCTGATGATCGACCAGTGAAGCAAATCTTCTTTAGCCGCTTAATAGCAACATCTGATCCCCTCCATTTGCCATGATACACAGTTCCAAAAGTACCAGAACCCAGTTCTCTCAGCTCTTCAAGATCTTCATTTTTTATGATCTGCTACATGTAACCAGAGGGGACAAAAGGAATTAAGCAGAGGGGACGGTTATTTTGGTTGAAAGCAAGTGCAACTTCTTGCAAACTACAGGATAAGAAGAACAAAAGAAAGAAAACAAGCAAAAAGCAATAATGAACATATGCTCAATCCTTCCAAATAACCAAACAATGAAATTCAAATGACATAGAATAAGCAAAACTTCTGATATCTAAGAGGCACTATCCAATTAAAATAATAAAGTTCCTCACCTGAATCTTTAGGAGAATGTGCATACACATTTGTTTATCTAGCAACCTCATATTTTAATGGACATCTCAAAAATGTTGCATTGGTATCAAGATGAGTCAATACTACATCTGAAGAACAAATGCAAGATCTAAGCATTTGTATCACTCTTTTTATATTTGAAAAATCCTCATCTACAGGAAATGGCCATATTAGGCCTCATAACCCATAAAACACAAACATAATACAAACTGTAAATTCAGTAGGAAACACATGTACTTTGAGTTGGAAAAAAAAATAACCATCAATTTGGAAAAACTAAACTCCTAGCAGAATCAACCGCCAGTTTTACTCTAATTATTTGAATATTGACAACTTAGTAAGCAGAACTGCAGTTAAAATAACCTGAGGAGAAAAAATAATTGATTCTCAAACTTTAGGAAGAAAAGATGAGTCAGATAAAGAACTTTGCTTTGCAGATAGAGTTAAGTTTCAGTTTCTTTTGATAGCTGAATGGTGCTTATGCATGCCTAAGAAAACATCTCTTTAAAAAGAGAGAGAGAGAGAGAGAGAGAGAGAGAGAGAGAGATTTCCAAATAAGTATTTAATTGTATCTATGAGGGCCATACCTGCAAGGTCTCTGCCAGAGATGGACCAACAGGAGGCAAGCCAATGTTCCTGTTATCTAACTTCCCACCCTATAAGCATCAAAGTCAGTTGAAAATCACTTAGCAGGCAAGGAATCATGTTTCAAATCAAATAATTCAGAAAAGAAACCTCATAGCGTGACTCTGGAGATTTTAGGTTGTCTATCACAGCACCAAACTGCATACTTTCACTGCCCTTCAAATGGGAATGATCAAAACCTGAAAGAACTGCGGATTCAGCTGCTATCATTCCTGGTGAAACTTTTTGAGTGCTGTCTTCGCGAAAATTGAGTTGGGGATACTTATGGCCAATTGAAACTCCCTCTGTCATCAAAGGAGCAAAATGATGGGAACTCTGATCTCCTTCTTTAACTTTAGCATTTAAAGGTGAGATACCAAGATGATCCTGGTCAATAAGAGAAACATCTTTTTGAACAAACTCTTCCTGTGCCAATTTATGAAAATATGACCAGTGCTTAGGCTCATGATTTTCCATAATGACACTCATGGCAGCTCCATCTTTGTGCATTGGACTAACACCAGCCCTGTCCTCATTCTGTAATCCTCTGGAGAATATTTCAGAAAGAAAATCACGAGGGAATCGGTCATTAATATCAATGCTGATATCTGCTGCCTTTGTTGCTGCAACAAAAATAGGGGGCAGCCCTGGAGAAACATCACTAGGTGAATTCTCTGTTCGGGAAATTGGGTGAGAATGTCCAAGATTGCTGTTACTCGCGAAATCTTTACCTGTTGTCTCACCCAATTTAGGCCCTGAGAGATCAGATGCAGGATCTTTATGGTGCAAATGAGAAGTTACTTGGGTTGCAACAGGATTTCCAGGTCTAGCTTCCCCTGTTTCCTCGGTGGAGATTTTCTTGTGGTTACCAGCAGTGTAAGCAGAGTCAGCCTTAAGCACAGCATCTCTGTTTGCAGAATCTTTACCATGTACATTATCTGGAACTGCAAGCTTGAACTCATTCTGCATAACATCTTGAGAATCTAATACTGTCCTATTCATCTGAGACTCTGTATCTTCAAACTCTTTGTACTTTTGGAGTTGGGCAAGCCCATCAATGACAGGTTGAGGACCTACTGAAAATGGTTCCGCAGTTGGCCTGGGGTGTTCAGGATGGGAAGCCATATTACTTTGAATGGATTTTTCAGCTGATTCTGTAATTGACCTCTGTTCAGCAATATCAGAATGAGAATGAGAAATAAGAAACTGGGAACCAAGTGAATCGCCAGACTTTGATAACCTATTCATCAGCTCCGCTTGTTCCCGTGGTATTCTCTCAGAATAATAAACTCTTTGTGGAGGCACAGATGGTTCAACATAGCTCAAGTCTATCAAATTAGAAACAGAATCAGCACAGCCCAGACCAAATGTACTAGTAGATGTGGAACATTGATCATCTTCACGAGATTTGGGAACCTGCGGTGGATTAATGGCATCAACAGAAGAGGAGACAGTTTCAGAATCTGGATGCTTTCCCTTATGTTTTGAGGGGAGAGAATGGAAAGCTCCTTCTTGTGCAGCAACTGTAATTGATGCTTCACCATCCACTGGAGAAGCGTAAACCTTTTCTAGGGGATGGGATTTCTCAATATCAATCTCATGCCGAAGTGAACCATCATGTTTCAGCTTCACCTCCTTTACTGATACCTGAAAATTCTGCACCTGAAAGCTACTGTGTAACTGTCCTTCATTAAAGCCTCCTTGTTGATTCATAAGCCCATGAAGGGAGGTTGAATGAGGAATTTCTTCAGAAGGGGAGTAATTAGAAGAATCACCGTGATACTGTGGAAGAAATTGCTTAGTTTCCCTGTGGTCTATCATCTGGCCCTGATAAAATTGGGGAAGGGTTTCATAGGGATTGGAGGAAGTTTGAATAATTGGTTGAGCAGATTGAAAATTACTATTCAAAGCTGAAGTACCAATTCCAACAGAGGCAATTTCTGCCTGACTTGGCTCAATATTTGATCCATCTAGTTCACTTAAATTATTTCCTGAAGAGCTTGCCAAACCATGCCGGATAGAGTTTCTTCTGGATCCCAAGTCCATGCCATTGATTGCAACTACATACTGAATCTCAGAATCACCCTCCAAACAGCCAAGGCCAAACTGAGCATCCTCCAAGTCGCTCATGGAAAACAGAAACATCCTAAGTTTCTGTGATCCTTCTGTATCCTCAAATTCATTCCATTCATCCAGCATATTCCGCAGATCCTCATCGCATGAAACAGAAACCAACGCATCAAGATCCTCTCCAGGAAGCTGATACTTTATCACATGAGGTTGGTTGCATATTGCTAAAGTTTTCTGCTTAAGCTCTTGCCATGAAATGTCCCTTGATATACGTAAAATCCGTGTATCACCACCAACATACCTGAGCTTTCCATCGCTAGGACGAGGTAGTATTGTTCCACCAAAGCTGCAGAGAACCTTGATCTTTATAGATGAGCTATCAGAGGCTATTGAAGATGTAAAACCATGTACCAGTTCTCGACCTTCATATTCTGCTGAACTTTGTGGTGCCGAATGAATTAAGCCATAGTTGCTGCTCTCTTCATACAAAGACAAATTACTTCTCTCACCTTTCCTTGAACCTTTCTCTACTGCAGAGGGCATTGAAATATCTGAGCGAATTTCAGACCCTGCATGAGTAGTTCCTAAAATGCCTTTTAGTTCCATAAAACCTGCTGCATGACTGGGATCGCTCAGAGTATTTGGGATGAGGGGCTTCTTATGGTTAACTCTATCACGCATAAATTCAAAGGCAAACTCCTCGCCCGTCTGTATGGAGAAATTAAGTACGGGTTTAACTTCTGGCACATTTAGGTCAGGGAGTTTCATAGTAGTATTCCTGCTGCTTGTAGGTTCTAGAAAAATATGATGAAATGCAGGCTGGAATCCCTCTCGTCCAGGTTCCCTGGCATTGTACTGAAACTGTTTATGCATATCTGATTGCTCCATTGTATTATTGTTTGGATTCCTCTCCATTTAGCTCAACCTGATTGGGATTAACCTCCAAAACCGCAATGCGGACAAACAACCCATTAAAGACACTTTAACTGCAAACACATGCAGAAATGATGAATTCTCCCACAAAATTACTGACATAATAAAAAATCTTCAATTGCTGCCCATATTTAGTTGCCTTCGCAGTTCAAACGATCCTAAATTTGGCAAAGTATGACAGGAATCAGAAAATAAAGGTCTGAAATCTTCAAAGCATAATATGCTTCAAGCATGTCAAATTTGAGGAAGAATTTTAAAGAGCACAGAAATATCTACAAAAAAAATGGTAAGAAAACACAAGATCAAAACAACTTTAAACTTTGATGTATAACAGTTGTATGGATTAATCGAATCTCAGGAAAGAAAATCAAGTTAAAAGGAGCTAAACCTCTAAAATGTCCAATTAATGAGCAGTACAATCTCGCCAATCTACAATCATGCAAGCAAGTTCTCAAGACCCAAAAATATATAGGCTTCCAACCCAAATACAGCCCTGTAACCAAAAAATTTATTAAAAAAAAAAAAAAACTGCTTTCTTCAAGCATTTTTTTTTTTAATTATTATCTTGATGCAGCATCAGAAAACCGAAATGGAGTCTAAAACATGACGACAGCCATTAACATATGAACTAAATCTGAGTAAGTTGAGATGAAAACAAGGAGACAAACAGATGCAACCCTTAATTCAAAGAAAGCATAACAGTATCAATTAGTTAAGTGATTGAAACTTGTAGCGGCTATGCTAATACAGTACAATACCATCCCAGGCAAATCAAGCTTTTAACTTTTATATTGAACAATTAGGAGAAAAAAAAATTGCAAAAAAAAGAAAAAATAACTATGTCCAATTTTAACCTATATACCTGAAGTAACAGAAATCTAAGTGCCGAAGCTTATGATGATGATGATGATGATGCTGAAGGATGTTTCGATTCTAGAAGGATTGCGTGAGCCACCAGCAGCTACTGCTGCTGTTCTGCCGTAATTAGACGAGAAATTGCGTGCAAAAGCAGACAACAACCGATAGAAGAAGAAGAAGAAAATCTTTTACTAGTGCTGCTACCAGCCAAACGAGTGAGCCAGGACATTTTTGTTTAATTTTACGAGCTTGTCTCCATTTTTTAACTTATTTACTTAAATGCCAATTATTTTTATTTTTTCTTTTGTTTCAACATTTTAATTATTTTTTAGGTAGAATTTTTCGCTCATTTTCTTTTTTGAAAAGCATTGGCATTCGGCATAGTTGCTATTGAGTATTGTCAAAGTAATAATTACAATCAGATGCGCATCATCCAAATATAGTGCACTGCAGGGTGTTGGGTGGGCCACCTTTGTCCATCATTGTCCATTGTTGATTGTCTAACCAATTAATGAATCATCATCACTTAACTTAAAAACATATGTAATATTTGAAGAAAATGATTTTCCCACCGTCGATCAATAATTCATTTGAGGGCTACCTGTTGTATGTTAATTTGCATAATTTTTTTCTTAATCTTGTAAATATTTTTTGATATACCACATCTTTTTTTTCTTTATGCCATAGACTAACCATTAGAACATATGCCCCAGGATCTTTTCATCACCAAAACGAAGCAAAAAGAATATCAGAATCAAAATCCACGTTAGCTTATTTCACCAACCAACAGTGGCTACCTAAAGAATGTTTTATAGGAATTTTTTTTTAAAAAAAAAAAACCATTACAAAATCAAATTTTGAAGCAAGTATAAACTATGAGAGAACAAATTAAACAACACCCAAATAAATGAAGTTTTTCGTTTCTTCCTCAAAATAACATGAGGCAATTACAAATTAAGAAAACTATAAAAACTAGTATGATAATATAATGTGGAAAACGGAACCGAAATAATTGAGTTCTTAATTTCTTTCTCAAATTACTTCGATGTTTTGTTACTGTGACCTTTAGTTTGGCCAGCGGCTACGGACATTACTCGCAATTGCGCCGCAATTTCAGTGAAGGATGGCCTGGCTGCAGGATTAGGCGCCCAACACCGCTCCATCAGCTTTTTCCACTCAGCATCACAGTAGCTTGGAATGGTTGGCCTCAGTATATTATTTACAATTCCTCCTGCACGTCAGGAAAACATTTTCACACTTTTTATTATTTACAATGCTCCTGCCCCTCAGGAAAACACTTATGATGCAGTCAGACTCTTGTACCTACAACTATCTACAACCATTCCAAATTTCACGAAAAGCAGATGCTTCTGCTTGTTACATTTCCTGTCTTTGGGGAAGGTCTTCATTTCACATGTTTCAGCTGATTAAGTTTTCAACATATACATGCTGCATAAGGAAATTAAACACCAGGAATTCATGCTTTTTGATAAATTTTCCCACATATAGTTTTGTAGAATATCTCGGTTAGTATATCTCTTCAGACTTATACTGTGAATGATTAACCATCAATCCATCATTATATAATAGCACCTGTGATCCTTGCCACTTTCAACCCTACTATAGTTTGAAATTGAGAGGTTTAGTTGACTGGGAAGAAGAATCAATGAGGACCTAAACTAGACTGTGTTGGGTGAATGCCATCAGCAGATGATGCAAGCCAATTCATAAAACTGAGAAAAACACATCGAAGAAACTTTCCCAAAGTGGAGTCAGGATTTGTTCCAGCATTCAACCGTTTCAGAATCATGTTATAATCCGGGCAGAAAACCAAAGAAGATAAAGACAGGAGCATTGGTAGCATACCTATAATGGCACCATAGTGCATGTTGGCATATGGCTCCTCGCCTGTGAGGATCTCCCATAAAACGATTCCAAAGGAGAAAACATCAACCTGAGAATCAGCAGATATATCAGTAAGTAAAATTTAGGAAACATAAGAGTTCAAAGGCCAGAAGTCCAGGAAAATAAGAGACATGACCCAATATCAACCAAGTTCCTTATCTTTGTACTAATATTTGTTACATACAAAACAAAATTCCTAAAACTTCATTAGTTCGCAAGTTTTCTTTACTGTAATTTATTGATAAAGTAGAATGACCACCCAAAAATAGAGACCAAGATGAGATTTTCTCAAGACATGTAATGTAAGACACTTCCACCATATCATTTTCAAATTCCATCATGTCAGTACAAGAGAATCCCATGCAACTCTACAGTGAAGCTTTTTGCTTGCCCAAACCTGAAAATTTAATTGCAAAAGTGACACCCTTACCTTTTCAGAAACCTTATTGCTGCCGCCATTTAGAAGTTCTGGAGCCATCCACGGTAGTGTTCCCCGCACACCCCCAGAGACCAAGGTATTCCGTTTTATTTTTGACAGGCCAAAATCGCCAACCTGGGACATCAATTGAATCAGAAAAAATTTCTAAAAGTTACCAGATCTTTTGATGGAATTATTTTTCCCTGCATTCTGCCATAAGTTACCTTGCAAATAGGCCGCTGGGGATCTTTCAAATTCACAAGCAAGTTGTCACATTTCAAATCAAAATGCACAATATTCTTTGAGTGCAAATATTCCATTCCAAATGCTGCATCCTTTGCTATTAGAAGCCGCTTGCGACGATCTAGATACCTGCAAAGATTGGAACAGATGAGAAGAGAAATATGAGAGTCTTGGCCACTTCCAAACTAAATTGCATTCTAGCAAGCCATCTGAAAGAAGTTAAAACATTCACAATTCTTTTTTGTGTTGGAGCCTAACAAAATGTCTAATATTTCCACAACCATCTGAGGAATAGAATTTAGAAATCTCCATACAGAAATCAATACCACAAGCTAGAAGATGCCAAATTGAGTTTTAATACACTATGTAAATGCAGGATTACCTATCCTTCTTTAGTAAAACATGCCTAAGAGAACCGTCAACCATGTACTCTGCCACAGTAGCTAATGTTCCTCCAGGTCCATCTTGCACCACACCATAAAACGCCAGCACATTGGGATGGTGAAGCTTTGAAAGGATTTCAGCTTCCCGCCAAAATTCTAATGTCTGAGGACGGAAAAATGGAATATATTACTTGATATCACACTAAGACAAGAAAGTGGGAGATGTAAAACAGTAGCTTCTGAACTCTGAACCAATAATACACTTCAGTTGAAGCCAAATGAACAAGAACAGCCTCAATTAGCTTTTTATCAATAATGGATTGTATGATAAAATTGTTAATATTTAGCTATTCGACATATGACTGTCTTTAAGAAACTATGTGAACGTATCTCAAGGGTTGAAGAGTGGATACCAATCTCTCTTGCTCTGATGAGCGACCAGAGAAACAGATCTTCTTTAGCCTCTTAATGGCAACATCTGATCCCCTCCACTTTCCATGATATACAGTCCCAAATGTACCAGAACCCAGTTCTCTCAGTTCTTCAAGATCATCATTCTTAATGGCCTGTATCCAAATAAAATAATTGAGCAGATATCTAAAGCAGAAAGGAACACTGAAGCATCTCTTTCTCTCTATGTCTCTCTCCAGTTGAATAAAGCTCTAACTACCAGATTCAAGATAGGCAAGCAAGCAGAAAGGAACACTTCCAGAGGCAATCACTAACATTTCAGTTGGGGGTAAACTGGGATTATATTACATCTGCATGGTTAGTTACCCTTACACGAACAACTACTTTAGCTGTTTTTTTCTCTTTTTCTGCTAGATGAATACTAAGCTATTCAATAGAAACAGGAAAAAGATTGACAATATGAAATAAAAAGGCCCACAGTTCAATTTACTCATATTGCTCCCATAAATTTCTTTTAAAAGAATGAAGTACATTCCAGTTTGACAAGTAGAATCAATGACCACTTCATTCTCTCAGTATTTGCAGATTGAATTTCATAAATTGAGTCTGCTGATTTAATGTCTGAGGAAGAAAAAGCAGACACTAGGACTGAAGGAAGGATGACTAGAAAAAAGTGAATCTTTTTGAACAGAATCAAGTGTCAGTTTACTTTAATAGCTGAGCAAAAGTTGAAAGTTCAGTTTATATACATATTAAGGGCACATCAAGTGGTTTCAGATTAACATGAGAGAAGACCATACCTGTAAATCATTGATGTCAAAATCTGGCAGAGATGGATCAAGAGGAGGTAGACCAACATTCCTATTTTCTGGCTTTTCACCCTACAAGCATTAAAATGAAGTGAACTTCTATTAAATGAGTTTCTAAATTATATTACCATATAGAGAAGATACCTACCTCATAAGCAGACTCTGGGGATTTTAGATTTTCGATTATGGCACCAAACTGCATGCTTTCACTGTCCTTCACTTGAGAATGACCAAAATCTGAAAGCATATATGAATCAGCTCCTATTGTTTCTGGTAGATTTTTCTTATTGTCTTCACCAAAATGCAGTTGGGAATACTTGCGGCTCATTGACATTCCATCAGTTGCCAGAGGCTCAAAATGATAAGACTTCTTATCTTCTTCTTCAGTTTTTGCAACTGCAGATGAAGTACCAAGACAATCCTGATCAATAAGAGAAACATCTTTTTGAATGAATCCTTCCTGTGCCAACTTATGAAAATACGACCAGCTCTTGGGCTCATGATTTTCCATGTTCACACTCACGCCAACTCCATCATTCTGCATTGTGCTAACACCAGAAATATCCTCAGTAAATATACCACTAGTAAATATCTCAGAAAGGAAATCACGAGGGAATCTGTCATTAATATCTACAGTGATGTCTGCTTGCTTTGTGGCTGGAATACCAACAGGGGGTTTGCCCTGAGAATGTCCCAGATTGATGTTACCATTGAAATCCTTTCCTGTCATCTCAACTCTTTTAGGCTCTGAAATACTAGATGCAGGATCCATCTGATGCATAGAAGAAGTTACTTTGCCCACAGCAGCATGTCCAGATCCTGCTTCTCCCACTTCCTCAGGCAGGAGTTTCTTGTTAATACCTGTGGTAAAATCTTTATCACAGTCAACCATAAGAACGCCATCCCTGGAAGCAGAATCTTTATCAGACACATTGCTTGGAACTGCCTGCTTAAACCCACTGTCCAACACATCTTCAGAATCAGAAAGCTTTTTCTTCATCTGAGAAACTGCATCAGCAAACTCCTGGTACTTCTGATTTTCTGCATATGATTGTTTTGAAGTAGATGTAAATTCTTCTGTATTGGGAGCGACATTTTCTGCCACTGAATTGAGCAACTGAGAACCAAGAGAGTCGTCAGATTTTGATAACCTGTTCAGTAATTCTGCTTGCTCCCGAGGTATTCTTTCCGAAAAATAAACCCTCTGAGGAGGCACTGCTGGTTCAAGGTAGCTCAAGTCAATCAAATTGGAACCAGGATCAGCGTTAGCTGTAGCAAATGCACCATCAGATGTAGAACATTGACCATCTTCACCATCATTAGGAACCTGGACTGAGTTCACAGCATCAGTAGATGAAGAGACCTTTTCAGTTTCCAGGACCCTCCCCTTATTTTTTGAGGGCAGAGACTGAAGATCTCCTTGAAGTCCTGCAGCAAGCAATGCATCATCAACTGGAACAGGGTAAACTTTTTCTAGAGGACGACCTTTTTCAGGGTCAATCTCTTGCAGAATGGAACCATCAGGTTTTGGCTTCACCTCCTTTTTCAATATATTCGAATTATGCACCTGAAAGCTAGTGCTTGGCTGTCCATCATTCAATCCTCCTTGTTGATTCACAAGCAATGAATGAGGATTTTCTTCAGAAGGGGGCTGATTGTAAGAACTGGGGTGATTGGGAGCCAGGAACTGCTGTGTTTCTTTGTGGTCCATCAACTGGTCATGATAAAACTGCGCATGGGTTTCATAGGCACTGGAGGAACCTTGAAAAATTGGCTGAGCAGTCAATGGTGAGGTACCGGCAGCAGAAGAAACAGCGGCCACTCTGCTTGTCTCTCCCTCATTATTTAGTCTATCTAACTCATCTAAATTAATTCCTGAAGAGCTTGCCAAACCATGTAGGACCGAGCTTTTCCTGGATCCTATGTCCATGCCATTAACGGCAACTACATACTGAATCTCAGAATCAGCCTCCACACTGCCCAGCCCAAATTGAGCATCATCTAAATCACTCATAGAGAATAGAAACATCCTGAGCTTTTGTGATCCTTCTATATCCTCAACTTGATTCCATTCTTCCATCATATTCAGCAAATCCTCATCACATGAAACAGAAACCAAAGCATCAAGATCCTCTCCAGGAAGCTGATATTTGATCACATGAGCTTGGTCATAAATTACTAAAGTTTTCTGCTTAAGGTCCTGCCATGAAATGTCCCTTGTTATGCGTATAATGCGTGTATCACCTCCAACATACCTCAGCTTTCCATCACTAGGGCGGGGTAGAATTTTACCTCCAAAGCTGCAGAGAACTTTCATCTTCGGTGACAAGCTATCAGAAGTTCCTGAGGAGGTATAACCAAGTACCGGTCCTCGACCTCCATAACCCGTTGAAGTTCGTGGTATGGACTGAACAGACCCATAATTGGTTCTCTCATCATGCAAGGAGGAATTTGCTCTTTCAAATTCTTTTTGACCTTTCTCTACTATTGTGAGCATTGATATATCTGACCCACTTTCAGACCCTGTATGACTGATGCCTAAAATGCCCTTTAATTCCATATAACCTGTTGCATAATTTGGATCGCCCACGGTATTCGGAATGACAGGCTTCTTATGGTTAACACGGTCGCGCATAAATTCAAGAGCAAACTCCTCACCTGTCTGTATGGAAAAATTTACAGGTTTTACCTCTGATACATTCATTTCAAGAGGTCTCATATTAGCATTTCTGCTGCTCGTAGGGTCTAACATAAAGGCTTGCGATGCAGGCAAGAATCCCTCATGTCCAGGTTCCCTGGAACCATATTGAAGTGGCCTATGTATTTCTGATGGTTCCATCGAAATATTGTTCAGGTTCCTCTCCATTTAAGTTGACTGGATTGGGATTAACCCCAATGCCACAAAGATTACATGAAAAATGCATACCAAGAGCCCATGAAACGCATGTCAAATTAGAAAGTTTGCCCACAGGCACGGTGAGCGACCACAATGAGATACAGAAAAAGACAATCTTGCCAAAAAAAAATAAACAACAGCGACAAAACAGAAAACAAGCTTCTGAAACTTTCCAGGGTTAGCTACCCTTCAAGAGATCTTGAACAGCTTCATCAGCAATCCCAAATATGGTAAGATGCAGCTGCAACCAAAAGTTCAAAACTCGAAAAAAGTCAATGGTCCCTAAAAAGCATAGCTTGTGCAGGCAGCCAAAAAACTCAGGGATAAAGTTTGCATAAGATTATAAAACTACTACTAATAGTAACTAATAAAGAACTAAATCAATTTCAAGTGGGATATGATGCTGCAAACACTGAAAATTCAACTTAATCAATCACATATCCTTTCTAAAATATCCCCAATATTAGCTCCAAAATCTATTTAAGCAATTAAAAAAAACAAGCGATCAAGACTTAAAAAAAAAAAAAAGTCAACAGTATCCCACCAACTGCCACCAGTTAAAGTTCCGACGCCGGTAACTTAAGCAATGAGGATATAGCATTAACTACTGAAAAATCCGAAGTTCAATAAATTTACTCTTAAATCGAAACCCTTAATCAGCAGAAACAAAAATCAAAATTTCACAGATCAATTGCTAAGCAGCGCCAACACAAACAAGAGAAAATGAATACAAAAAAAAAATTGAATATACCTGAAACCAAAGAAAAATGCTATGTATTGAAGCTAGCTTAGTGCCTCCATCTGCATACAACATATGGCTGCTTAAACCGCCACCAGCAATTGCTCTGTATCTAAAACCGTAACATAAATAAATCTGATTTCTCTCAGTTTCCTTCTCTTCTTCTTCTTCTTCTTCCTCTTAATTTCTGTTTGGCTCTTCTCAAATTTGAATTTTTTTTTTTTTTTTTTTAATCTTTTCCCAATATTTTCTGACACCAAATTCTTCTTCTGCTAAATAAGTCCATGCGAGAGCGGAGAAGAATGACTCTATTCAAGTTACTAGATTGCCCTACCACTATTCTCTTATTTACTTTGAGTGCCACTGGTTTTGCTGTTTGACTAATGTGACGTATGTGATTATGGTGGCAGGATCCGGTGTTTCTCCGCATTACGTGCACCATTTGATGAGTTCGTTCAGAAGCTTTGCAAATGCATCTGCTGCAGACTGCATGTATTTAATTGATTTAAT
>CATIWO010226664.1:0-10241 GCA_949673435.1 Macaranga tanarius | reverse complement strand
GTCATAGAAGCTTTGGCAGCTTCTTATGTAAGATAAGTGCTCCTCATCACTATAAAAGGAGGTTACTACTTTGTTGAAAGAGGCAGAGAACCCTTTACAGACACTGCCTTAGAAATAAAACTATGAGTTTCTAAACACTTTATCTTCTCCTTCTAAGGGTTAATCTCTTTAGCATAATGATCTTATCTCCATATAGTTATTAGAGAGTGTGCTCTATACTTGCCTCTTATGAGGATCCTGTACATCAGAAATTTAATAACAGAAAATTATCCAATCTACTAACTTCATTAAAGCTGTAAGTTTAGTTTAGGTAGACTTTATGATTATTGAATAAGGCATAAAAGGGACAGGCCTGTTGGCTGGAAAATTAAGAAGTATGAGTACGACTTTGTGGCCAGACCATACCTTGCCTTATTTAGTGATTGTACGGTTTATCTCTGCTAAACTTATAGTTTTTGTGGAGCTCTGGAAAATTGGTGAAGCAAACCAAAAAGATGAACTGAACCATCTCTGAGGAAACAACCTTTGGAATCCCTTCAAAGCTAACCTAACCCAGTAGCTCATTCATTATTAAATAACGCAGCATCCACGTTTAGTTTCAGTATTCCAGGGACTGGCTTTGTCCAAACCACATCGCCATCAACAAACTCATCTGCTAAAGAAGAAGAAATATATAAAGATCCCTAAACTGATCTCCACTGATCCAAAAACTGACTTGCTGAATTTACAATAGAGATAGGCCGACGCTTCCTAGCTTTCCAAACCCCTAGATTTCGGTTATTCCAGATCTCCAAATAAATAACCTTAAAAAGAGCAGCATCATCCCTAGACAAAGAAAAAATATTTTGATAAAGCCAATCATTCAAAGACATGTCCAACGCACCTTTAATCTGAAGACCTGAAATGAACCAACATCACTGCACTATAGAGCACTAGAATAAACTATGCAGAGCTGATTCCGGCTGAGAAGCACACAAAGGACACAAAATATTAACTGGAACATGATGAAGAGACAAAGCAGTATTAGTGGGTAAACAATTGATAGAAGCATGCCATAGAAAATTTTTCACCTTGTTGGGAACAAATAACTTCCAAATCCTAGACCATATTGGGTCCACAACAATATCAATCTCTCCTCTGATAGATATATGGTAACTTTTCACAAAAAAAGACTTTTATTATCAAAGCACCAATACCAGCTGTCAGAGATATTTCTTTGACTTAAAGGGATAGACAAGAAAAGGCTCCCATCCCGTTGGTTAAATAAATTAAAAATGATATCTCTATCTCATTGCTTTGAGTTGACATTAAAGAGAGAACTGACCTTAGCCGTATTAATATCAGGAAGAGCTAGTGTAGAAAGATAACCATATTGTTTGTTTGGTAACCATGGATCTGCCTAGATAGATATAGAAGTCCCATCACCCACTCTCATCCTAATACCTCTACGGATAGTAGTTTGGGTAGACTAAATGCTATGCCATGTAAAACTAGGATCAGAACCAATCTTAGCCTCCAAAAATATATCAGAAGGAAAATATTTTTCCTTAAGGATTCAACATACCAATGCATATGGAGCAATCAATAACCTCCAAGCCTGTTTACTTAGTATGGAGATATTAAAATCTTGAAGATTTTTGAAGCCTAGACCTCCATACTTCTTTGGACGACATAAAAAATCCTAATTTCTCCATCTAATACCTCGATGATCCCCACCCTTACAATTCCACTAGAACCCATTCATTTTCTTTTCAATTCATAGCAAAGTTGAGATGGCAACAAAAAAACTTGCATTAAATAGTTCGGCATTGCCTGAACAACTATTTTAAAAAGGACTTCCTTAACCGCTTTTGAGAGCAGCTTATTACTCCAGGAATTCAACTTCGTCCAAACTCTATCTTTCATAAACTTAAAACCACATATTTTATTACATTCCACCAGTGAAGGAAGACCCAAATAAGGTCCTGGATCCCAAACTTGAGGCACATTTAGAAGAGAACAAATGGAGCCCCACGTTTCAACATCAATATTGAAACTAAATATAACAGCTGACTTGTTAAAATTTATAAGTTGACCAAAAAAATTACCATAATCATTCAAAATATGCTGGACAACCAAGCATTCCTCAGGTGTAGCATGGAAGAATAGATAGCAATCATCTGTAAAGAATAAACGACTGACAATAGGAGCCCGCCTTGCTACCGAACACCCATAAAGCATCCCATTAGCTTCCTGCTTCCTTAACAAGACACTAAAACCTTCAGCACATATTATAAATAAATATGGCAAGAGTGGATCCCCCTGACGTAAACCACGATTCGGAACAATAGGGCCAACTAGAGAGCCATTAAACGTGACCTTGTATGTCACAAAAGTAACATAAAACATAACTCTCCTAATCCAATGATCATCAAACCCCATAAGCCCCAGAACATATTATAAGTATCTCTATTAAAACTTGTCATATGCTTTTGACATGTCCAATTTAAGAGCAGTAACACTTTTTTTTTCCTTTTCTTTTGCACTTGAGATAATGGATTACCTCATAGGCAATAAGAACATTGTAAGTAATAGCCCTACCACCAACAAAAGCACTTTAAACTTCAGAGATAAGATGAGGCAGAATAGGCTTCAATCTATTTGCCAAAATTTTTGCAATAATCTTATAAAGAATATTGCATAGAGAAATGGGCCTCAAATCAGCCATGGATTCCATATTATCTTTTTTAGGAATCAATACGATGGAAGTAAGGTTAAGCTCTGAAGGAAAAGAACCTGAAACCATAAATTTCTAAAAAAAGAAAATGACCTCCGTACCCACAATGGACTAGAATTTCTGAAAAAATATAGGATTGTAATAGTCCGGCCCAGGTGACTTATTCGGATGCATACTGAAGACAGCAGAACGCACTTCATACTTAGAGATAGGTGCCAGCAACTCCGCATTTTGGGACTTAGAAACTTGAGGCCATACCAGATGAGAAAGAGCCTCCAAATCACCCATAGAGGAACTGAAAATATCTGAAAAATAATTAAAAATAATACTGCCCATAGAAGGAGCATCATCTCGCCAGACTCCCATTTCATCCTTCAACCAATGCAGAGAATTAATCTTGCACCTAGTAGAAGCCTTAGAATGAAAAAAATGAGTGTTTGCATCTCCCTCATTTAACCAAAATTTCTTGGCCCGCTGCTTCCAATAAATTTCTTGCCATAAGAGTAAATCATCAAACTGTTGTTGAATTTCTTTAAGAGCAATCAACCTATTCGTACCTTGATTCAAAGAAGCCAATTTTAGGTTACTACGACAATTTGTCAACTAAGATTTGAATGTGCTAGCAACTTGCTCACCCCACCTGAACAACACATTCCCACACTCCTTTAACCTCGGTAACATTTCTAAATTCCCCATCAAAACCCAAAAATTAGCCACCATCTTCTGGCATTCCTCAACCAGAAGCTAAGAATTTTCAAATCTAAATTTTTGCTCCTTAGGATGCCAAACCTTCAACCCTAAATTTAAAAATAATATAAGATGATCTAAGGAAGAAGAATCTATCACCTGAATAAAGGCATTTGGAAATTTTTGACTCCAAGATGTTGAAAAGAAACCCCAATCCAACTTCTCCTCCACCCACCTTCCTTCGCCAAGGCCACGACACTAAGTAAAATTATAACCTTTGGAGATCACCTCCAAAAGATTACAAAAAGAGATAGCTTGCCTAAAAGCCCGAATAAGCCTTTGCGGATAAGCAACCCCACCTCTATTCTTGGAGACAGATAAAATTTTATTAAAATTCTCCATGATTAACCAAGGAAGATTGGAAAGAGTAACTAAATACTATAAAAGATTCCAAGACTCAGACCTCCTATTTTTGTCAGGAACACCGTAATATCCAGTAAATCTCCAAGACACACACCTATTCTTTATAATTAAAGAATCAATATATAATTTATGAGAACCTAAAATATCCACATTGACCGATCCAGTCCATAAGAGAGCCAAACCACCACTTCTACCTAAACTATCTACTATAAAGCTATTAACAAAACCCAACTGGGCCATCACACTTTGAACCTTAATTTTTCCAACCATAGTCTCAATTAAAAACATAAGGTCTGGTTTATAATGGGCCACCAGATCCTTGAGGGTCTGAATTATACGTGGGTTCGCCAGCCCACGATAATTCCAGACTAAAGAACTCATTGCTGTAGGTGGGCCTATGAAACAGGCTCCGCCTCTGGTCCAAAATTATTCAAATTGTCAACAGTTATCAAGTCAAGCCCATTAAGCTTAGAAACAGACTCCTCTGGCCCAATCCTTTGAGAATTTAAAATATCCATACCTCTCTTTCTTTTGGTATCTGTAACCACCACTCCCTCTTCCTCCAATATTCCTAGAATAAAATGATTCTTTCCATACACGTTGTTGAGAGTGGAGAAGGTAAGTTAACAACCAACCCATCCATCACTTGTATTACTGTCATTACCTCTATGATCTCCTGAAGTTTGGCTAGAACAACTAAACTTACCTTTACTAAAAAACACAGCTAATTGCTCATGGGTGTCAGAACGAAGCCACCTATCAGCTTCCTGATTACGAACTCGCCCAGTTGAGGCACGGAGGGAGCTATCAAATCTCTTAACATTCAATAAAGCAAAATTTGTAAACACCTTTTCAAAGAACTTGTCGGAATACCCAATAAACCGCAAACAAAATAGAAAGTTGGAAGTCGTTCAAATCGGAACGTCACCATAAACCATTCTCCTCCTTCCTTCTTCAATTTCATTCTGCTTTTAAGGGGGTTTATTAATGTCAATTTGGACACGAATCTGGATATACTGGTGCTAGAAATTCTCAAAATTTTCTGGATCAGACGCTATGAAAACACCCAGATAACTCCCAATATGTTGTATCACTTTCTTCGATCGAAAACTAATTGGAAGATTGTGAATTTGAACCCAAAAATCCAAGAAAGTAAATTTCATCTGTTCTAATGGAATCATGCCATCAAAGCACTGTAATAACAACAAATGTTGATCAAATGTCCAAGGACCATTTTCAAGCACTCTAGCCTCATCCAATTCATGGAAAAATTGAAAAAGGAAGAGTTTATTCCCTAGTTCCTTGATACACACTCCACGAACCGGTCTCCATAGAGTAGCCAGAGTACTCATCATTGCGTTAAAATGAATGGCCTTGTCTGTCAAAAATTTTCCAACATGACAAAACCTTTTGTTATTTTCAACCTGAATTAAATCAGCACCACCAACAACAAATCCCTCCAGACCATTAGCATCATCCTATATTGAAAGATCAGAACAATCCTTGACAAGGAGATCCTCCTTGTCCTCACTAATGCTAGCCATAAGACGCAAGAAAATAAAAGGACATATGACAGAAATAAAAATAAGGGATAAGTACAAATAAGTACCTTATAGTTTAAGCATTTTACTATTGAGGGCCTGTGGTTTATTTTTTTGTGGCACTTCAGTACCTTGTGATTTCATATTTATAGTACTTAGGTAACAAAATTTGTTACAACTTCTAATTTCTCTCTTTTCCAGCATCTAAAAAGTATGATTTTTAATTTTAATAAAGTCCTTATAATTTTAATAAAGATTTAGTAATAATGGCATTGTCTATAATGTTTAGAATTTTTTTAAAAAATAAAAATACGAAAAAATTATTTTAATTATTTTAATTTTTTCTATTATTATTATCATGGATAGACTTATTTTTTTCGTCTCTAGCAAATTGTATTCAAATTTTAATTTTTGGATATTTGAGGAGAGAGAAATAATGAGTTGTAATAAAATTTGTCACTTAAGTATTATAAATATGAAACCACATAGTACTAAATGTCACAAAAAAAACTATAGACCCCTGATACTAAAACTCTTAAACCACAAGTAGGGGTGTAAGCGAATAGAGCCGCTCGCGAGCAGATCGGAGCTCGGCTCGTTAAAAACTCGTTCGAGCTCGTATATTGAAGCTCGTTTAATAAACGAGCCGAACTCAAACTATGCAAAGCTCGGCTCGTGAAAGCTCGAATAAGGGCTCGCGAACCAGCTCGCAATTTTAATATATTAATAATTTAATTTTAGATATATAATATATAAATTTTTATTCATTTAAATATTTAAAAAATATATTATTACAAAAAATCATAATTTTATAATAAATTATTTAGTAAATAATTTATTTTAAATTATTTAGTAAATAATTTATTTTAAATTATTTTAATGAATAATTTAAATTTATATATTGTATTTTTAGAAATTTTTTTAACTTGTTTAGGCTCGTTTAAGCTCGTGAACAGCTCGCGAACACTTAACGGCCTAATAAGCTCGGCTCAAGCTCGGCTCGTTTATAAATGAACTAAGTCTGAGTTAGCCAAAACTTGGCTCGACTTGGTTCGTTTACACCCCTAACCACAAGTTATTTATTTGTATTTATCCCAAAAAACAAAACAGAAAGAGAATAGAAAAGATAGAGAAAATAACAAAAGGCTAAAACTTGTCAGAAGGACAAGACAAAAAAAAAAAACTCGTCATAAAGACGAGAGAATTTTAAGTCAATTTAGCTAATTAATTAGAAAGATTCATGGCAAATTTGTTTCTTAAAATATGTTTATTGTTTGTAACTGTTGCTTATTTAAAAAATAATAATAAAATAGCAAAGAAGAGAATATGAATCAAAAGAATTGTTGCAGATGGCGGGACTTTACTTAATTGGGAGTTTTAGATAGGATATTTATTTGATTGATGTGTAACTAATACAATTTGACAATTGGGTGCCATACAATTAAATTAGAATGTACTACTTTGTTTAGTTTCTTTATGCTCACACTTCACTTGATAGAAATTTCATCGTATTTTTCATTTGTTAAAATTTTATATTATTCTACCTCAAAAAAAAAAAATTATACCATTCAGAATATAGAAGATAATTGATGGAACAAAAACAAAAAAAATAAGTATACTTCTTTTTGGTGGATGTATACCTTTTTTTTTCATATATATAATCTATATAAGTAGAGCACAGTAGATAGATAAAATGATAAAATTTATCCTTAATATGATTAATTTTTCAATTATATTCCAAACAAAAAATTATATTAATTCAGCCATTACAAATTTTGAATTATTTCAATTATTTTGAATCATATTTAACAATCTAAATGTAACTTTAAATTTGATAAAAACAATTGTAACTTTTTTTTTTAAAAAAAAAATACTAATATAGTAAAATTGGATATCTTTAAAAAAAATTGTTCAAAATAATTAATTAAAAATACAGAGAAAAGAAGTTAACAATTTACAAATATAAAAAATATATAATTTTTAGTTTAATTTATATATGTGTGCATGTATATGTTATATATTTTTTATATTTGTATATATATACACACACATAAAAATACACAATTAAAAAGTACAAAAAAACTCATTTAATGTAACACTCATATTTTAGATGCACTGTTTATGCATTAAGAATTCGTGGCATATAGAGTCCAGTGGTGGTATATGTTTAAGTATGTTGGTAGAGAGAGACTTAATTGCAAAGACAATTGAGAGTTAATTGTCACATTTGGGAAGTTATGGGGTATAGTGTACTATACTCATTTCATTAAGGAGTTTAAATGTAATTGTGGTGATATTTGATTATTAAATTAGAGTATTATATTATTGTTATATTATTGTGATAAATTAGCATTTATTGTATTTGTTGGACATTTAATATTAGTAGACTTTTGGGGTCTAAATTGTTAGGTTTTGATTGGTTGTAGTTAATGTGTATATTGTGTGTGTGTAAGTATGTTTGGAAAGTGTAGAGATTGAGAGTAGTAGAGAAGAGAGTGTTCTTAAGTATTTTTGAAGAGTTGTGATCTTGTTGAAGCTAGGATTTTGGAAGCATTAGAGGGTTTATATCTCTTGAAGTATCTATTTGGTAAGCTTTTTTTGTAATTGTGTTGATTCGAGTTGAGTTTGTTGGTTTTCAAATTCATGTTCTGCCTCTCTGTTTTTCAGTCTTCTTATTTGTGCCATATCTTGAGCTATACAGCTCTGATTTATGCAAGGTTGGACTTATTGGAAACTTCAGAGAGTCTTTTACATTTTCTATATTTTGGGTTTGAACTGATTTTGTTGTTTAAAGGGATCAATAGGGCCAGACATTTTCTTACTCCTGTGAGTGCCCTGTTTTGACCGGTTGAATTGTAAAATCCATAATTAATTCCACACATATCCTAATTGAATGATTCCAATCGAAATTTATTATAGACACATAACCCTAGCTTTGGTAGCAATTTAGGGGTTATTGAACTTTTGTGTGTATGTGTATTTAGGTCTTGTTAAACTTTGAGCATTTGGTGCACTTTATGAGTTTAGGGTGGATTGCTATGCTTGTTTGTGATTTTGATGGATGATTGTATGTAGAAGTTGACAAAGGGAAGGAAAGCACTCCTCATTGAAAGAAAGACTCTTTTTTAGAGTGGAAGCATTGGAGGTAAGTACCTATAAATACATGTTGTATACATATACTCATTTCTTATGTGTATTGATGTGTATTTCTTAAGGGAATTGAATGTATATGTGGATTGGAATTATGATGAGAATGTGGTTAAATGAATGGTTGTTATAATAGCTTGTTGAGATGTAATGAATGGAAGCTTATTGTATTGTGTGTTGAGATGTAATGGATGGAATATTATTGTGTTGTGTGTTTTGTGTGAATTTCACTTGAAGGTGAAATATGTGAGGAAGTGAGGATTGTGTGATTGTGAGATGGACAAGCCGAGCTGGACGAATAGCTATCCAAGTAAGACTGAGCCGAGCGGATAGTCTCATTAATGGCCATTTGAGTGATATAAAAATATTGTATGTGATGGGCAAGTTGAGCCGGGTGAATAGCTACCCAAGTGAAACTGAGCCGGGCGGATAGTTTCACTAATGACCATTTAAATAAAAATGAATTGTGAGGAAAATAGCTATGAAGCTAAGTGTGAGGTTATGTGTGAGGAAAGATATATCTGGATACTAACTCATGTATTGAATGTTCATTCCTCTAACGTTGTGCTTATGAATAGGTTTAAGTGTGTAAATGGAATGTTCGAATATAGATGATGGATGTGGATGCTTATTAGTTGTGAATGATTGAAATTATGTGTTGATGAGGATTTGGTGTGGATTATTTTGTTTAGAATATATTGTTTTTAGCATGAATTGAGTTATATTCAAGTGCATGAATGATTGCTTTGCATTGTATATTAGTAGGGTGTTAAAATTTGCAAGTGAAGGGAAGCAGGGCTGGTGCCGAGTCGTGACAATGGCACTCGGTGCCGACTTGGCACGGTGCGCCGAGGGTGACGAGTCGTGACATTTAAAATATAGATAATTTTTGTTACTATTCCTAAATCACATTAATTTTTTTTAATTTGTTACTCGATATACGTTCTTATGTTTTAATTGATAATTTTATTTAGCTGCAAATGAATTTATTTTTATTTTTAACCGAGTACAATTGCAACAATATTAATGAATTTATTACAATAAGTATTTGTAATTTGTGATATTTCATAAATAATTTCAAATTCCATAAAATGTATCAACCCAAAACCTATAAAAGGTATTGATAACTTCACAAAAATTGTAAATTTAATAAAATAATGATAATAAATTAACACATTCAATAATATAAGATCTATATTTATTGAAATAAAAAAATAACAAAATATTATCATTGATTTAATTGTTAGTGAGTTCCATAAATTTTTATGACGAAAAAAGAATTAAAAAGTTAAAAAAGGAAGAAAAAATAACACTAAAGCCTTGTTTAGTTACACAAAATGTTTTTTTATTTTTATTTTTATCATTTTTATTATTTTTTTTCAAATTTCAAAGTAGAAAAAATTAGTTATTATTATTGTTGGAATTTAATATAAACTTGAATAAGTATATAGAATTCGAAGTTTTCTTATTTTTCAAAAATATATCATTTTAAAATAAGAAAAAGTATAATTTTGATTCTTGTGCTTTGGGCTTGTGATAAAATTAGAATTGTGATTTTTTATATGACAAACTCAATTTTTCTATAGTATATACTTTTTATACTTTAATACTTACTAAATACTATTAGTAAAAACTTGTTATTTAATATTATAAAAATATGGATGTCTAATTTTAATTTCATTTATAAGTGATGTAACATTTAATTAATTATAGTGAACTCATAATAA
>CATIWO010226656.1:0-10732 GCA_949673435.1 Macaranga tanarius | reverse complement strand
CTTGTATAGGCCATCTTCAAGCTTCCCTTTGAGCATCACCAGTCCTGTCCGCTTGTCCTTCACAAAACAACCAGAAGAGTTAAATATAGTATTCACTTTGTTATCAGTCACCAATTGAGATACACTTAGCAGATTCTTTGTAATTTTAGGAACACACAACACATGATTAAGAGATAAATCTTTCCATTTCGTTGCAAATTTTGTGTTACCTATGTGACTGATACCAAGCTTGCTTCCATTGGCAACAATAAGAGAATTCTTACCATTATAGTCATGCTTGTGTTGCAAGTTCTGAGGATTGTTGGTCACATGATGACTGGCTCCAGTATCGGCATACCATGAGGGATCTTCAATCGTCTCAGGAGTTGCCATGGGGGCATTTGGATTTTGATTTGATGAGCTTCCCATGAAATTACGATCAAATCTGTTCCAGCAAATAGAGGCAGTGTGGCCTCCTTTATCACAAAGTTGGCACATGAGTTTGTTTCCATTGCCTCTGCCTCCTCTTCCGCGAGATCTGCCTCTAGCACCTATGTTGCTATAGTTTGATCGATTTTGCCCTCTGCCATTGTTGGAGTTAAATGGCCTGTTGCTGGTATTGTTTATTGCAAAGTGAGCAGTGGCGTGATTCAAATTAATACCCTCTGTTTGATAGGTATTGAGCTGCTCTAATCTACTTTCATACGTCAACAGAGTCGTTTGTAATTCAATCCAGGATACTGACTCTTTGTCAGTAAGAAGAGTGACAATTGGAGTGTATTCTGTGTCAAGACCACTCAAAATTTGAACAATTAGTTCAGATAAATGTAGTGGATTACCTGCTAGGGCAAGATTGTCAGCAATGGCTTTCATGGTTGTCAGATATTCCTCTATCTTCATTCCTCCTTTCCTTATTTTTTGTAATTCAGCTTTGTAGTAGACAACTCTTGCGTTGAAAAAGCAATGTATATATGGGCTTGGCTGTGAGGCATCTTCTTTATACTCTAGTTTTTCCTTTAGCGTAGGCTCATCATCTCGAGCATAACAGGAAGCTTTAGAGCAAAAGGTTCGTTAATTATGGGAGACAGTTGCTTCACAGCAAGCACTGTTGCAACAATAACATGAACAAAAAAACAAAAAATACAAGAGCAAATACGATCAATGCAAAAAGAGATAAGGAAGATACGAGCAGAGTTCTCCTCTCATGCTCGAGATTAATCTCCTATTTCAGGTGTTCATTCTAGATACTTGACTTAGTTTTTTTATCCTATTTGTCCGATGTACTTTAGTTTTTCCTTCTAGTTATATTGTATTTGTCTTGTAATTCATGAATAGTATACTATTTATATGATTAACTTTATTGTATGAACATATACTTTGTAAAATTATTTTACTTTATATGCAATTATAATTTTCATAAAAAATTAGTGGTCGATTGTTAATATTAATAAATAATATTTTGCTCAAAAAATTTAAATAGTTCCTCTTTAAGAAAACTGCAAATATTTTTTTAAAATAATTTTAAAATTAGAAACGGATTCAAAGTATTCATTTCTAAATTAGAAACAAATTAAGAGTATCAGTTTCTGAATTAGAAATTGAATAAAAAATCCATTTCTATATTATAAACGGATTACTTACTATTTTTAAAATATTCATTTCTAAATTAGAAACCGAATAAAAATTTTCATTTCTACTTAGAAATAGATTTCACACGGTTGCTAAAATAGAAACAGATTCCATTTCTAAACATAACAGTTTAATCTCTTGAAATTAGAAACAGAACATGATATTCTGTTTCTAACTGGAAATAGAACCAATCCATTTCTAATTAGAAATGGACAACTTTTGTTGCAGTTCTGTTTTTTATTAGAAACAAATTATAAAATGCGTTGCTAAACTGATTGGCAATGAGCAAAATAGCAATGGTGCAAGTTCATTTTTGAATGAATTAAAAATAGATTTTTCAATTTTAGAAATGAATTTTTTCATTTCTAAACTATTTTTTTACTTGTAGTGTGAGTTCCCATTTCCTAATTAAGCATTATTATAAAAGAATATAGAGATAACGTTAAAAAGTGAGTTATCATTTTCTCAACATTGCTTAATTAATTTATTATTAGTATTTTATTAAAATTATTTAGTTAATATAGTTGAATTGCTATTTAATTTATATTTTAAAATAATCAATTAAATATATATTAATTAATTTGCAGTTTGTTGAAACTTGTAACACCCCTACTATCATTAATTCCATTAGTATACTTAATTAAGGAATCAATAATAGAAGAAATATTACTTCAAATTTCAGAAAGAGTCTCTTAACAACATATAAATTTAATCATATTTATACATTTATAATATATCATCCTTACATAATCAATACCGTGAAGGATATTATCCATAACTAGTCAATCATTCTAAAATCATATGCCAATGGCAAGATTATAGCACCTATATCCACTATAGATCCATTAATATAATATTAGTTTAATGATATGACATCAAACAATAATTAATCTTAGATGACAAAATATTCTTATAACAAACATACGGGTATATATATATATATATATATATAATATCTCAGTATCATATACTATAAGACCATTAATCACTTAAAAATATATACATTATAGCTATATACAAAGAAGAGTACTAGAAGCCCAATAAATAATACAAAATAATACATCACTGATAGCTCAAGCAACTCTCTTTAGTGCATCGGATTTCAGTCCGATAGGATAGTGGTGGAAACAAGGCGGCTCTAGTCCTAGGTTAACTCTCTAACCCTCATCCAAAATTATAATATCTCAAAAAGTATCTCTTAATAGCTCAAGGGTGTCTGATGGCCTCATAGAAAAAAGACCAAAATGATGTAGGTACCTAACCCTACATCACACCCAAGTGAGGGTAACCTACACATCAGTAGAGGTGGCATAAAGAATTCGAAAGGTAGTGCAGATGCTATCCAGGTGCTCCTCCCTGACGGCTGAAAGATGCACCTCAGCTCCTATAGGCTGCACCATAACTCTAAATGCAATCTCTGCATCTGGATTATGGCAAACTATATACCTAACAAGGGTCTCAGTCTCTGTAACCTCATACACTATCATAGCCCATTGTACCACCATACTCTTCTAGCAAACTTAATAATTAAGCTAAGCTGAAAAAAAAATCATTTTTAAATATAGTGGTGAGTAATTCCATAGGAAAATTACCCAGTAAGCAACTAATGGAAAAACAATTATCATACTAACAATTGTAATATAAAACATCTAATATGTGGTCAAATATATACTATCTATAAACATTCCATTTGTAATGAATATATATATATATATATATATATATATAAAGCACTAAAGATATCTGAAGGCTCATTTTTCATAAGAAATAATTAAAACAATTTACATACTCTCTATTAACTATTTATTCTACAATTTTCTAGAAAGAGTTTATTTATTTATTGTTTATGTCCCTGATGGAAAACATTAATTTCTTATAAATTTTCATGTAAATGATTTATTCTCTCAGTAATATTCCATTTACAATTTCTTTAAGTTGTATCTCACATTCTTTTGTAAAAGTTTTATTCATCTACTGGTTGTATATGTTTTAGTATATTTATCTCATTTCATTATTGGAATTCAATCCACTTTATTACTGAATCTTTCTAAAAGAATAAATAGTATATATATATACACAAATCCCTTCTCATAACACTCAGTTCATCATTCTCACAGCCTACACTGGCCATTTCATATCATCCAATCAACATAATTTCATATGCATACTGTTTAACCACAAGGATTTGCACCAAATGCACCTCTGAATCTATGTGCTGTCCCAAAAATATTTATTGTAACACTCATACTATCAATAATTCCATTAGTATATTTAACTAAAGAATTAATAATAATAGAGGTATTACTTCATGAATCAGAAAGAATCTCTTAACAATACAAAATTTTACCAACTAATCTAATGAACTTATAATCACAAAAGTTTCTTTATGCAAGGATGAAAATTCTAAATTATATCATCAACTGCCTTTTCTCTCAATTGCAACCATAATGTCCAGCAATCCTATCGTATTCCCTTTTCAATATATATATATATATATATTCATAAGATTTCCAGATGGCAAGAAACATTCTTGATATAATAACATTATCTTATCAATACTTTTGTAATATCAAATCATCATTTGGATCAACACCATAGAGGTTATCTTCATAAATATACTCAAACATTTTCTATGTATATTCTGATGGTAAGAAAATACGCTTAATCATAAATATAAGAAACGTCATATGTATATATATATATATATATATATATAATCAGTATCATACAACCATCTATCACAAAAGAATATATACATCCCAAAATATACAATGAGAGTACCAAATGCTAATAAAAATAACTTAGTACATAAGTATCTATGCTCAAAGCATCTCTCTTCAAGGTCAAATCCTAAGCCGACAAAATGGTGTTGGTGAAAAACATGATAGCTCTAGTCCTAGGCCACTCTCTAACCCTCACCAAGACATTACCTCTTAAAAACTATCTCTCTCATACAGCTCGAGGGTGGAATGATGGCCTCACATCAAAAAGACCAAAAAGATATAGGTGTGATCAACCCACGTCACACCTAGGTAAGGGTGATCTGAACGTTGGTGGAGGTGGTGTAAAGGACTCGAAAGGTGGTGCATATGTTGTCCAAATGCTCTTCTCGGATAGCAGATAAGCGCATATTAGCCCCCATGGGCTGCACCATCACTCAAAAGATGATCTCTACATCGGGGTTATGATAGACAATGTACCTCACAAGTGTCTCAGTTTTTATCACCTTATATACTATAGATGCCCATTGGACGACCATCTCTTATAGTACTAAAGACCTAAACTATGCTGAAAATAATTTTTAAATACAGTGTTGAGTAATTTCATAGAAAAATTATCCAGTGAGCAGCAAATAAATAATCAACATAATAATAATAACTATTACACTCTTTACTTAATATACAAACATTTATTTTGAAAACAAATCAACACCATAGCTTTATAAAAATACCAATATACCATTTAAAATGACAACATATCATCAATCATAATTTATTTAACCAAAAGCTCTAACCTCATAAGAACTAGTTAAATAAATTAATGAATAATCATATAAATAAATGAATAACAATGGTTGTATAATCTTCTTTTAATATAATATTCATCAATTCCTTTAAAAAGTGCAATTCAATAATTTTATGCATTCCATAATGAACTCATTGAATTTCGTTTTGAATTTCCATAACTTATTCTTTCTTCTGATAGTTTATTTCATTTAACTTTCTCTAAAGTTGTAATCCACGTTCTTTTGGGCACTCAGCCTTGTTTATTACTAATCATTTTTTCTCATATGTTAGACTCATATAAATATTATTATTCAATTCACTTTGCTCCCAACTCTTCCCAAAAATATCAACGATATACATATACATATCTCTCATCATAACTCAATCATTATCCTCATGGCCCACACTGGCTAATTCACAGAATCATATTGAAGGAACCTCATATGCATATGGTTTAACTATAAGGATTCGTCCCAAAAACACCTTAGAATCCCTGCGCTATCCCAAAAATAGTTATAAATATTTAGTGGCCAACTCATCTTACCCAATCATATCTCATACTCATATAAGTATTGAACCCTCACTTATTCATATATATAGACTAATAAAATGCTTATATAATATTTACATTATCATTTTACAATACAACTTTAATATTTACTGTTCTTCTTTCATTTTGCTTACAGTTCCTTATAATGGAATTATTCGATTTACTAACTTTAGTCCCTTTGTCTGAGATTCGAAAATTATACATATTTATATATATTACAACTATTATGGTTCAATTTCTAACTTGATTTCATTTTCTATACTTGAGGTAATTCCCATAATTCCACTTGTTCATGTATGTTATACTGAAGTTTGGTTCAAGTTTACATTCCAAATTCTTTAAATTCAGGAAAAATAATGTACAGGACTGGCTACAGAGGTGCCTCCTCTATACAGAGATGCCGCCCCACAACCACAGACGCCTTTGTATAGAGGCATCACCTTTTTACAAAGGCGATGGCCTCTGTTGAGGTGTCGCCTCCTCATCAAGATGTGACGCCTCAGTGGTGATCAGGCTCACCTTCTGAGATTCGTCAGTTGCAGAAAAATTCACCAAAATTGATTTAAATTTCATATATCCATAACTATTTGCTCATATAACAATCAAAACAACGTTTCATACTAATATACACCCTAATAACAGGGAATTTAACTCTAGATCTATAATATTTAACAACAAAAATATTAAGCATTAACTCAACATTTTCCAATAAAAACTAAAACAAAATCATGAAATTATAGCCACTCGCTGATTTTTAATGATCAAACTTTAATATTTTTAGAGAATCTCGAACCCTAGCTACAGTGTAGAGTGTCTTTCTCTTCTTCTCTTTCTTCTTCTTCCTCCTCTTTCTCTTCTTCCCTCTTCACCCCTCTTTTCTTTTCTACCCATACCTATTCTCTGCAGAACCAACAACTCTCCTTCCATTTTTCCATTTTAGTCTCTCTTCTCTCTTTTCTTTATCTCTTCATTCTTCTTCTCTTAATTTTTTTAAATACATCCTTTATTTCTTAATTATACTCTATTTATTTTCTCACAATAATAATAATAATTAATGCCTAACAACATCAATTTAATACTAAAAAATCAAATTCTTAAGTATCATTTAATTACATAAAAATGTAATCCAAGGATACGGATGTTATAGTTATTATCTGAGTGGCCAACTCATTCTCAACATTGCCAAAACATATACCCATATGTATATATATATATCTCTCAAGTGTATATATATTTATATATATACATTAATGTTTATTCTTATTTTAGTTACAGTTCCAATACGTAGCCTCATTACATTATTTTCTTCTTCCATTTAAACTTATATAAAGTTAATTTAATATTATTAACTTCAATAAATTTAGTCTCTTTATCTGAGATTCGAGAATTATATTGCATTTGACATGTGTTGGAAAAAAATCATTTTGTTCAAAACCCAAATTTTGTTTAATTTCTTATATTATAGATGAATTCTATTTTCTCTGATGTTCATGCATGTTTTCCAATGTTTCAGTTTGAGTTTTTGTTTCAAAGTTCAAGTTTTGAAGTGTGCACAGTGTAGAAGTGAGCTATAAAGGCGCCTCCTCTGTATAGAGGTGCCGCCCAGCGCCTACTGAGGCATCGCCACAGTGGTAAGGCGTAGCCCTCTGCTGAGGCATTGCCTCTTCTTCATGAGGCATTGCCTCAATACTGATCAGGCGCCACCTGATCGATGAGGTGCCGCTTGATCGCATTTTGGAACACGAACAATAGCATAAATTTCACAGAAATTTGATTCCAAATACATAATTTTGCACCCATTTGTCCAAATAACATCTATCACTTAATTTCATATTATCATATAACCTAAACATAACCACATCATCTCAAAATCTATAAGTTTTGGCATCTAAATTCAACATTTTCAAATCAAGCTTTTAACTAAAAATTTAAATAAAGGTAAGAAAATGGAGCCACTGATATGTTTTGAAGATCAAACTTGAAATTCCTTGATGTTCAGCAAACCTTAGCTACAGTAGTTCTCTCCTTTTCTTCCTTTCTTCTCTTCTTCTTCTCTTCTTCTTCTTCTTCTTCCTCTTCTCTATCACCTTTCTTCTCTTTTCTTCTTTTCCTCTGCAAACTCAACCACTCTACTTTTTTTTCTCAACTTTAGTCCTTCATCTTTTCACTCTTCATTACTAAATCCTTAAACTTTATTTTTCTTTATTTTTTTTCACTTGAGTCTTTATTTCCTTACAATTTAATCCCCTTTCAATTTTTAAAATATATTCTTATTATTTCCTTTTTAAATCAATTCTTCATAATAGAACATTTAACATATATAAATAAATTTTTTATCTGCTACTTAAATCTCATTAATAAAATTTTAAAGATATGGATGTTACAAAACTAGTTGCCTTAAGTTGAAGCTTAAAATTCTTTGTAAATATAATTTGATTTAATGATTTCAACAATCATATGATTTTAGAAACTTTCAAATATAAAATTATTTAGAAATTTTGCTTTGATCTACCGGTAAAAAATGTAATCTAAGCATATTTATTTTTTTTAGATTTATTTATTTTTTGAAGATAGTTTCTTGACGCTCCAGAGGCTCTCCGACCTAAAATTTGGTGAATTTCATCCTCCAAATATGTTGCTGATTCTAATGATCAATCTTCAAATGGATTCTAATTAAAGATTTTTTTTTTTTGTGTCATGATGATACTGCATTATAATTTATTTTTATTTATAATAGCAGGTTATGTAAGTAATTGTGTAAGAAATAATTTAAATTTTTAATTATCTAATAAAAATAATATTTTTAAGTTTTTACTTGTGTAAAAAATTTTCACTATAAAAATTAAAAATTTATATACATATAAAAGTAGAAGAGTTCAAAATTTTTATTTTACTAATATATATATATATATATAAAAGCTAAAAAATTTTATAATTTTTATTTTTAATTATGTGGTATATACCATTTGTATATATATGAACATATAAATTTGAATTTTTTTTATAGTTTTTCCTATATAATATTTTTAATATTTAATTTTTATATTTTGTGTTAGTTATATATTTTTTATTGGGTTATTTAAAAAAAATACATATACTATAGCGTTTTTTATAATTTAATCATATTCTTTTAATATTAGCAATTTTAAGCACGAACATTTTCATTTTTGTAATTTTATACACTAGTTGGAAATCCAATGAAAGCATACTGATGCAATCACCGAAAAAAAATGAGTCGATTTATATAAACGTCACGTTAAAACATATTATTTTGACTATTTATAAAATATTGGACAATTTTTAATTATATATATATAAATGACGGGTTTCGTCCTTATTCTTCTCCTCTTCTCAGATCCAATAATAATAATTAAAGAGCAGCACATGAGTCACATGGAAAAATGACTTTATTTTTAATCTGTTGAAATGATTAGGTTGGGCGGTGAATTCAACAATAATAGTCCAATAACAACAACAACAATAATAATAATAATAATAATAATTATTATTATTATTATTATTATTATTATTATTATTATTATTGAAGAGCAGCACATGAATCACAAGGAAAAATGACTTTATTTTTAATCTGTTGAAATGATTAGGTTATACGGTGTATTCAACAATAATAGTGCAATTATTTTTTTATTAAATATTCGCCCATGCTTTTTTTTTTTTTTTTTTTTTTTTTTTTTGAGGAAATTCGCCCATGCTTTTATATATACATATATTGTTATATGTCTGATAGGTACACTCATCTAAGGAAAATAAAACAAAACTTTGTTACCATTTTTAGTTAAAAAATGGACCAAGAGAGCCATGTCCAATATATATTTTTTTCTTTTACTGTCCTGAAATTGGGCAACATGGCAATGTCGGGTGTATTATGTATATACTATATATACATATACATGCACGAACCGCATCTGCGGATGGCGAGAGCCATGTAGCATTTCTTGTCGCTAGCAATATATTTAAGGGGGTTTTCTAAATTCCAAATAATATTATATTTGACAATTAGCTATAACAAAATTTTTGGACTTTGATAATATTAAAGAATTTATATTTAGGCAATAATAAATTTTAAGTAAAATTACACAAATAATTTAAGCAAAAAATTTTAAAAATGTGATGAGTTTTTTTAAAAAAAACTAACCTTGCGTATTTTCATTTTTGCAATGTTTTTCTATTTTTTATATTTATAGGGTTTTTTTTCTCTGATTTTCCTTTTTTTCTTTTTTTCTTTTATGTTCTTCTTCTTTTTTTTTTTTGTCTTTTTTCAAATCCATCACTAATTGTAATAAGATATGCAAAATTAATCTCATTAACAATAGATTTGTAGCAGGTGAAAATTGAAAGAATCAGAACAAGTTAAAAATTTAAAAAAAAAAAAACTCAAACTTTTGTATGAGTTACAATTTTTCTTCTTCTTCTTTTCCTTCTTCTTTTTCTTTGACAGTTCATAAATGATCAAAAATTGTAATGAGTAAGTATCAAATTGCATTATTTTATATTCTTGATACTTGGGTGATTTTTTTTTCTCTTTTTGTTTCTAAATTTGCATAAAAATTTTAAAAAAAAAAACTCAACGGGTAGGTGTCATATTGTATTACTTTTTATTCTTGATACTTTGGTGATTTTTTTTCTTTTTTTGTTTCTAAATTTGCATAAAATTTTTTTTTTAAAAAAAATCAAACTTTCTTCTTTTTCTTCTTTAAATGATCAAAAATTATAAAGGGTAGGTGTCAAATTACATTGTTTTTTATTCTTGACACTTGGATGGTTTTTTTTCCCTTTTTGTTTCTAAATTTGTGATTTTGGTGCTATGGGTGTTAATGAATTTTTGTCAATTGATAGGTTGTTGTCTATATTTTATAATTATTTTGAGTTGTATTTTGTGTTATAAATTAATTTATTTTATTTTAAATATTTTTATTTTATTAATAATTATAGACATTTCATATTTTTACTTATCAATTGAATAATAATAATAATAATAATAATAATAATAATAATAATAATAATAATAATAATAATAATAATAATAATAATAATAATAATAATAATA
>CATIWO010226642.1:0-21930 GCA_949673435.1 Macaranga tanarius | reverse complement strand
GCTTAATTCCAGTACTAAATTAATGAAATTTAAAGCTGTCAACGATTGAATTGCCAGCATAAGGCATTGGCAACAGGCACATACACATCCTACTCCTACCGTTGCATCTTTTAGGAAAGTACCCATCTCCAAAAATTTTCAAACAAAGCTCTAATGACCAGCAAGATATTTTAATTCTCTAACAATTTGAAGTGAAAGGAACAAACCTGGATTGGATCTAACAGTAGCTCTTACAGTGTAACCGCGCTCAAGAAGCCTCATAACCAGCCATGAAGCTACATAACCCGTTGCTCCAGTTACACAAACTGTGCCTTTCATCTCTCTGTAGATCTCGCTATAGCCAGCTCCTAAACAATTAACAATAAATATGCCAGACCGGTATAAAATTTTTTATACATGCTACAACATGCAGCAGCATGTATATATATATATATATATCTTGAATCCACCTATTTCACAACTGTAATCATTAATTATATTATGTCCCTTAAGATCTGCGTTAGTTAATTAAGGGTCAAATATATTTCTTAAATCATGATCAGCTGATCATTCCTTCTTATATATATATATAATATTATATTTTGTCCTGCTTTCCTCAATATCGGCTGGCCATTTTAAGGTCAATTAATACTTAAAAGAAAGAAACCAAAATGTGGGTCGTTAAGGTCTGTCTCTCTTTCGTCTACGTCACCTTTAAATTCGTTGATGAAGTTTTAATTTGTTATGTAGCTGGAACACAAAACAACAGATTTTAAGATAATATCATGGATTCATACAGCTAAAAAAAATCATGTCTTTCTAGCTGGGGCTGTCGAAAACGGAACTGATCTTTTTTTTTTTTTTTTTCATTTTAAAAATATAAAAGTTGAAATATACATTTTTTAAAATTGAATTAATTTATCATTCACCAAATAACATGAATTTTTGTTATATTTTTTTTAATATTATAAACACATATATATACTAACAAATTTTGATTATCTCAGATTAATAAAAAAATTTCAATTTACTTAAAAAGGACTACAGAATCAAATCAAATTTGATCATTTTTAGTTGAATTCGTGTTAAATTTTCGTCTAATTGATCAACGTTTCTCCTATATTGAATGCTAGAATTGATTTTTAAAGGAACATATAAATAAGAACATACCTAACTGCGGTTCAAAATGGTATACAGGCAGGTATTATAATCAGCCATGAGCCAACAATTAAAGCCCTGGTTCACCAGCTACACCACACGCACAAACCTTCATTACTTCTTTACGTTATTCTTCTATTTTCTACACATTTTAATGCTATCTCAATCAGGTCTTAATTAAGTAGACAACTCATATCCGCAGTTTTTTACTATATTTGTCCGTTGATAGTTGTCATGAAAATATACATACATAGATCGATATACGGGCTTTCTATATAGATGGGCTGACCCAATTCCATATCCAGCACTGAGCCATTGAGGTCTAATCAGAGCCTGCATAGGAAGTGGGCTGGATTGGGGATTTGCAGTTGCGCTTTTAGAGTACAGGAACTCGCAATAGGTAATTTATTAAGCCCCTTAAGGTTTGTTCTAATTTACTATTTCGTTCAAATATTTTCAAAAGTTAATTAAAAAAAATTTCAAGTATAATTTATTATTTATTTTTCTATTTTGCTAATTAAATCTTATTCATGTTTACAATAAAAATATCAAATCTGAAAGGATATTTAGTTGGTAGAAGAAGAATATAGTTAATAAAATTAACTATGAAAAAATTATTATTTAATTTTTGAAAATATAATGATGGACTAGTGAATTCAGCCAAACAACAGAGTCGAGAGTCTATTGTAATTGACCCAAATAATTAAAGGTAAGGCATTCGACCACTGCCTCACTTGATTACTAGCTCTTTCTATTGAATTAGGCCTTTTTCTATGTACGTAAATATAAAAAATTTTAGGGTTTTTTTTTTATATTATTTATATGCATTAAAGATGGTAAATTTTAACGAGCCAAAAAAAAAAAGTTTTTTATAGAAACGAATCTTTTTTTTTTTTTGAACCAGTAAAATATTATGGCAAAAGCAATAAAGCATTAGGTACATTACATAACCAATTGCAAGGTAGAGCATGATTTAAAACAGCTTTAGCAATTCAATCCGCTGCTCTATTACCTTGTCTACTAACCCGGCCAGGTAAAAGAAATAGATAAAAACATATCAACTTTACACAAAATAGCTCTGATTAAGGAGTCTATTTCCCAAGGAATATCAGTTCCTTTAACCACTGAGTCATTCAAGATCTTGGAGTCCATCTCAAAAATAACGTTGGTCATACTCCTTGAGATAGCCCAGTCAACAGCAATGCATAAAGCTTCGGCTTCAGCACTAAGGGGAGAATAAGCGGGAATAACCTTAGCTGCACCATCAATGATTCTTCCATCTGAGTTTCGGGCTAATATTGCTATGCCTGCTTTGCTGGAAGCTGCTCTGAAAGAAGCATCCACATTCACTTTTAAAAATCCTGACACATGAGGAAGCCAGACATTATTAGACATATTACGAAGAGGGGGTACAAGATTCATCTCCACTTGTGCTAGCCTATACTCTTCAAATAACTTCATAGCGAGCTGGTAAGAAGACACATGATCAGGTTCCGCAAATTAAAAAATTTTCTTATTTCTAGCTTTCCAAATGGCCCAGCCTATGTACATAATTTTTTCTATCAAGTCCTGCCTCTGAAGAGCGATGCTGGCAGTTACTTGTGCGCATTGCTTTACTTGTAAAGCTTCATCCGGGTAAGGAATATAGTTAAAATCTGATGCAAACCAAGTGGCTCTAGCATGAGTACATAGGAACTTAGGAATTGAATCTCTTGAGTAGAAACGAATCTGATGTAAAATTTTTGATAAAAAAAAAAATCTGATGTAAAATTTTAAACTTAGGAACAGAAGATCTGTGAAATGCCAAACTAAACTAGCTACAAATAAAATACAAAAAGTGTTGACCAAAAAAAATAAAATACAAATGACATGAGCCAACAAACTTTACAATGACTTTTTTCTAGGTTGCTGCTGTCGGCATTTGCTTCTGTTGAACCATCATTTTACATAATTGGTGGATTGGTGCCCTGAAACATTTTCATTTAATTTATTTTGTTTATTTGTGTATTCTTTTAAAAAGGACATTTATTAATTTGTCAAAAGCATCATTTTAGGTGTTGGAATTTTATTTGTTTCCGTTTCTTTGAATGTATTTGTTTATTATGGGATACAGAAACGGTTTCCTTCGCAACAATTCATAGTTCTTGATGTAGAATAGGTTAGATAATAGACACAGAATAAACGCAGTCCCTAATTGATTTTCTCCCTTTAATTTCTCCCCCCTCACTTTTTCCCCCTACTAAATTCACTTCCCATTCCATTGTTTTTCTCCCTTTAATTTCTCCCCCCTCACTTTTTCCCCCTACTAAATTCACTTCCCAAACAAAGGGTAAATCTTCTAGAATTATCGTTAAAAATATCAAAATATAGAATTATACAATTACAAATAATAAAATTTACATGAATTTCTAGTGTTTTCCTGCTGCTTAATTATAGTATTGTTGGCATTTTAATATTAATAATTATTATTTTGTAATCAATATATTTTTACTTAAATATATTTTACTAGTAAATTGTCACTCAAAATGCGAAGTCAAGAGTTCATTGCTTTAACACAAATATTTCAGAACATTTTTTTTCAAAAAATAAAAATAAAAATGGTAGTGACAATTTTATATGCAGACTTTATGTTTTTTAAAGAAAACCAAATAAAAATATTAAGAAAAATTAAAGGTAACCTTAAAAATCCAACTACATACTGCCATGGTGAAAAGTCAAATTAATCGTAGGGTGAAAATTGAGTAGTCTAATAAGCATCTGAAGGCTGGACCCTTCCCTTTTTTATTCTATATCTGAGTTAAAGAAGAAATCGATGACAATGGCATGGACCTTCTAGATTATATCTTTATTTATTCAACACAAAAATAATATACGTTCAATAAATACATAAACTTTCAACGTTTCCTAATTTTCTTTCTTACTTTACTATCCCATATTAAATCCAAATCAATTATTTTTTTTTAAAAAAAAAACAGCTCTCATTTTCTGTGTCTTTGTCCATCTTCATAGTCCTCGTCTTCTAACATGGATTCCACACAACCCCAATTGGAATCCCAAATCCTATAAACCCTAGATTCACAGATCACACGTAACTTCAACACACACATATAAAGATACGATCTTTTTCTCTTTTTAAGAGCTTTCTTGAATTCCATTTTCTTTAGAATTCTAACCATACTCTTATAATCTCCAGCTCCAAGACCCTGAAAACAATCCAATCACAACTGGTTTTGGGTTCTGTCATCTTTCTTTTTTTTAATCTAAGCTTTTTAGTATGCATAGATCTGGAGCTGCTATGGCTTGGAATGTGTTCAAATTTTGTACGGCCCTTCGTGGCCTTGGCTCGATCATGATCTTGTTAGTTCTTGGGGTTGTTGGTGTCACCTATTACGCTGTCGTTTTGACCAATTATGGCCCTGCTTTGCATGATGGCGGCTTTGATTCTTTTACTGCTCTTGCTGTCTTGATCCCATTTCATTTTCTGGTAACATATAATAAGACCTTTCCTTTTTTTTTTTTTTTTTCAACAGTTCTTTAAAAGATTATAACTTTCCATATTTGTTCCAATTTGGTGTAAATGGTAATGAAAAATATGCTAGCTTTAGTTATTTTCCATTTGTGTAATTTAATTTCTTTTTGTTAATTGATTGACCCAGTAGTGGTCGGATGCGGATCTTGGTACTTTTTTTTTATTGAAACCTTTGTTGTAAATAGTGTTAAAATAGTGAATGATACAGCATTGTGAGGAAAGGAATTAAAAGTAGATTGTTTAAATTTGCAGTTGGCGATGCTACTGTGGAGTTACTTTTCTGTTGTTCTAACCGATCCAGGCAGTGTGCCTCCCAATTGGAGGCCTGCTATTGACCAGGAAAGAGGTGAAGCTGACCCTTTGAATGCCTCAGATTTCAATGGTTTGCCCGCCGATATATCCAATCAAAGAATTCGTTATTGCCGGAAGTGCAACCAGCTGAAACCACCTAGATGCCACCACTGTTCTGTTTGTGAGTTTTTTTTTTCCCTCCCGTTATCGCCTTTTTCAGCAGAAAAGATGATCAGATATTTTGTTTCTTTCAGGTGGGAGGTGTGTGCTTAAGATGGACCATCATTGTGTGTGGGTTGTAAATTGTGTTGGTGCATTGAATTATAAATATTTCCTTCTATTTTTGGTAAGTTGTGCGTTACCGGTTAAACTGTTTTTTTTTTGTTCTTAATATTGTTTGTATGTATCTATGTAGCTTCTCTCTCATTACTCGTACTTTCTTTTTCTTTACTTAACATGTATACATATGCATCATTTGATTAATGATGAGTCTCTTAGATTACAAGATTACTCTTTTTAGCCAACTGTTAATTGGCTTTAGCTTTTATCGACAGTAGAATCATAATTGTGACTTGGAGTTCATCGATTTGGCCGTTGTATTGGTTATATTTTGAGTTCTTATAGTTTATTACCTTTGCCTAATGCATGGAAGTTTGGAGATTTCTAGAAAGTCCACGAGCTGCCTGTACATGTGTCCGAGAAGCGGAGTCTTGATCTTGAGTTTGTTTTACTCATGCATTTAATGAGCCAAATCAATGGCTTTTTTGCCTGTTATATAGCTTGGAAAATGCAGCCTAGACTATTCTGACTATTACAACTTGAGCAAGATCTTCTTTGCCAAGGACAGACATCAATAATTTTGGTGGCTATCTTGTGAACCTAAGGGCTTGCAGTTCATGTTGTTTTTGACTTTTTTGAAAGGTTAAGAAAAGAAAACATATGCTGTTTGCTACATTGATTCACCGGTAAAGTCATGGGAAATATATAAAAAAGGTAGGTCTTCATAAAAGAAATGGTTGCTGACTTGATGAAGCAGTCTTGGTCTGGTTATGTCCTTGGTGACCATGCTTACACAATGTTTTCCTAAACTAGTTGGTACAAGAGAGGTCTTTTGTTTTACATCTCTTTAACCATAATCTTGATGTTAATGCAGTTCTACACGTTTCTAGAGACAAGTCTTGTGACTTTGTCGCTACTGCCACACTTTATAGCATTCTTTAGCGATGGAGAAATTCCTGGAACACCTGGGACCCTTGCAACGACATTTCTTGCCTTCGGTAGGATCTACTTAGCCTATTTTTCTTATTCTCTTAATCTGTAAGTTATCTATTTTTCTTTAATTACTATTGCTCTTTTACAGTTTTGAACCTGGCATTTGCATTGAGTGTTCTCGGATTTCTGATCATGCACATATCTTTGGTTTCTGCCAATACCACAACTATTGAGGTACTTTCTTATGTTTAACTTAGTTTATGTTATATCAATGTGATGCATTTTTGGCTTTGAATTTTGGTGCGCAGTTTGTACAGTCTTCTTGTAGAGCTCTCAATGAACGAAGTTAAAAAATGTATATTAAATAATCAAGGGATGTTCTGTTGATTCTGTGCTGTTTATCTTGTGATTAGGCATATGAGAAGAAAACTACTCCGAAGTGGCGCTATGACCTTGGTCGAAGGAAGAATTTTGAACAGGTGATCTTCTTTTTGCAATTTATTGAAAGTCTCCATAAAACCTGAGAAATAGGAAATTCCTTATGTTAAAATGATATGTTGTGGTCAAACAATCAGCTTTCCATTATTGATCTTTAATGAACATGTTGGTGTTTATGTCTCAGGTATTTGGGGCAGATAAGCGATATTGGTTCATTCCGGCTTATTCAGATGAAGATTTGCGACGAATGCCTGCACTTCAGGGTCTTGAATATCCATCAAAGCCTGAGTTGGACTCCCAAGAGTTCTAGGAGCCATTCATACCACATCAAACTGAAAAATTTTCTTGTGTTACAATGGAAATGGAGCCCCATCAAAATGTGCCACTGTGTCTTATCAGATAAATTCAATTGCTTCTGATTTGGGTTCCTAACCATTCATTCCCGCTAGCATCTTTCTGAAATAAGAGAGAGAGAAAGTTATATTTTGAAGCCGATCAGGCAGAGGTTTCAGGATGCTGGGAGGATGATAATCTGATTTTTTTTTTTTCCTTGTAATTTTGAGGGGATGTGGGAACCCAAAAGAAGAAAGAGGGAATGTAACTACTCTATTGTACTGGTGACTGGTAGTAGGCTGATGTTCCTGACTTCCTGCAGTCTTGTTGTACATTAAATGGAAATATAGAAAATGAGTAGCGTTTCCTGATGAGAAATTCTTAGGTCTCTTTCCTGATATGGTAGAGAAGTGATTGATCTATATACTTGTCATAGCCTTGTCCTGAAAATTTTGCAATTTATGCTGTGCTTCGTCTCGGACAAGTGGCATGACTCAAATGAGGATAGCAGCTGCTGCTGAGAACATGTTGGGAATGTGTCTCAGGCTCAGCACAGTTGTTGCATTTGCAGAGATGCTTGTACAGGCTACCAAAAAGGATAGTTGCAGAAATGTTTGTCTAGGGCCACCAAAAAGAATAAATATTAGGGGCCTGACGGTAGGATATACAGCGTTCATGGATTGGACACCTAATGATAAAAAAGTTTTATCTATACTAGGATACTAATAAAATTTATATAAAAAAAATTCAACAAAATTAGACTTCGTTTGTTTGCGAAAAATATTTTTCTTATTTTTTAATGTTTGGACTACAAAAAAATTAAGTCAGAAAAATAAGTTGCTAGTAAAATATGAAAAAATAACTTCTCATTCTTAAAATTAAATATAATATTATCATTTCTATGTAATATTGTATAATTTAGGAAAAAAAATTATTACAAACTAAAAGTTAAAAATATTTTTTAATTATTTTTTTTAATGTTGTAGTCAAATATTAAAAAATATTATACTTTTCTTGAAAATATTTTTCAGAAATAAAATATTTTCTTTTAAACAAACGAGCCTTAGGCTCCATTTGTTTGTGAAAAATATTCTTCCTGAAAATATTTTTCCATATTTTCAAATGTTTGGTTACCAAAATAAAATAAGTCAAAGGAAAATAAGTTATTAGTAAAAAAAAAATAACTTTAAAATATGGGAAACCAACTTCCCATTTTGAAAACGATAAGTTATTTTTCAAAATTTAAATGCTTATCAAATATAAAGAGAGAGAAAAATAAAAAATAATGTTACTATTTTTATGTAATATTGTATAATTTAGAAAAAATCTATTGCAAACTAAATATCAAAAATATTTTTCAACTATTTTTTTTATGTTTGGTTACAATACTAGAAAAATATTTGAAAAGTGTTTTTGATATTTAGTTTGTAATAGATTTTTTTCTAAATTTGTGGCCAAATATAAAAAAATATTATATTTTTCTGAAAAATATTTTTTAAAAGAAAGAATATTTTCCGCAAACAAAAGGAGTTTTATAAGTAAAATATTTACTACCTCGTTTTCCTCCCGTCATAATTGGATTAAATCCAGAAAGAGTAGAAAACATGAAGCATGGGGATTCCACGAAAAGAAGGCAACTTACACCTGAAAATTATATAAACATAACTAAAATAAAGAAGACTATAACGACACCGCCGGAGATTAGCCGTCAATAGTTAAAGAGAATTAGAAGTTAGTATTTCTGTTTATAGTTAAACACAATTATATCTATCAAGTTAAGACATAAACAAACTATTTTATTTCACAGATATATACAGACCTTACAAAAATTAGCTCAAATGTAAATAATAATAATGATAAATTACTACCCCCGATCCTTGGCTTGTTTGGGAAAAGACAATAAAAAGAAAAAAAAAAAAACCTTAATAAAAAAATTAGCGCGAACATTCTAGCTGGACGAAGAGAATGCTGTTGAACACGTGTCACATCCTCGTCACCCTTACCCCTCCATAAATATAAATATAAATATGAAAAAAAAATAAAACCCCAGTTACCAAAATCGGAGATTATTCCGGTTCCTTCTATCTCTCGCCTTTTTTTTAGAATCTCTGTCGCCAAAAATTGCAGCTTATTTTTTGTGCTAAGGTCCGATTGTTGCTTCTTCTTGCTTTTTATTTGTTTTTAAATTTGTTCCTGCATGCCATGCGAATTCTTACAACTGCTGTTTGTATGTGTATGGTGATTGAAGGGACAGTTCATACAGGATGCAGAGGGAACGAGAAAGGAGGGACGATGATTTCTTTGGCATGGCTGACCCTTTTGCTAATTTCCGTGGCTTTGGGTTCGGGTTGAAGTCCGGCCCATTTGGTGGGCGGGATCCATTTGATGACCCGTTCTTTACTCGGCCATTTGGGAGCTTTTCTGAATTTCCAAGTTCTGCTACTGCTAGTGATGATTATGCAAAAGGAATAGTTATAGAAGAATTAGCCTCTGATGACGAGATTGAGGAAGAGAAAGAGACACGCACCGGCTCTGAGGGACAACCATCCGTACAGCATCCCGATGATGGTGTTGATGGTAGATGCATTTCTGTATTTTTCAGCTTGTAATAATTTACGTACGTGTTTATAAACAATAGCATTTGTGTTGTGACTGATATGGCAGAGGAGAAGAGCAAGGATGTGAGTCATGGGAATGTTTATAACAGGATTGAAGCAACTAAGCCTCAGGCTCGCAATTTCAGTTTTCAGACTTGCAAGGTCTCGTATGGTGGTGTTGATGGAGCCTATTATACTTCTTCAAGGACCAGAAGGGCAGGCAATGATGGAGTAAGTAATTTTCTTTTTTTATTTTTATTGTGGGTGTAGTGAACTGTTTTTAAGTTTCTTCATGTTATAATGTTGATGTTGTGATTCTGCTTCAGGTGGTAATTGAGGAAAGCAAAGAAGCGGACAAAACAACTGGCCAAGCTACCCATAGGATCTCTAGAGGGATTCATGATAAGGTTATACATTCTCTAAGGACCTCAAATGAAATTCTAAATCATCTGCTTAAAGCATCAGATATTAGAATCTTTGTTGCATTAATCTATTTTCAAAAGCTAATGTTCATTGGTGCACTTTACTGTATCCTCCATGTGTATACAGTGTCGTGTTCATGACATTTATGCATTCCCGTTACTTGGGGATGTTCTTGTGAAATCTGTCTCAGTTGGCAAATTTCTTAAATCAAATGTGATTCATTAGGCAGCATGCTTCCTGTTTGTGAATTTAGATGTGTTCTGGTTATTGGTTCCCCAGTCATTTATTATTAGGCAGAGTAGGAACAGATTTCTACTTTGTTGTTGCATATGGATTGAACTTCTTTTATTTCTTATTTAGGGCCATTCAGTCACAAGGAAGCTTGCTTCGGATGGCAAGGTTGATACAATGCAGACTTTACACAATTTGAATGAAGGTTTGTTGCTGCTGCTACTTGTGTGATAAAGCATTATCTTCAATTCTCTGTTTAAGAGTTGGGTAGAACTGATTTTGGAATGATTTTCCAGATCAACTTGCTGGTTTTGAAGAAGCATGGAAGGGTAATGTCAAAGGACGGCTTCCTGGCTTTAGTAATCAAGTTGATATGCATAGTACTAGAGGTAAAAATTGATTGACTTCTTGCAAGAATATGTCTGATTTGTTTTGCAGTTAGTTTGTTTAGTTGCTGTTTGTTGTCTCCATGTTTATGTGCATCATTTAGGCTTTCCTCTTCGGCTGTGGTCAGCTTTAGACGGAAAAGGTCAGAAGAATTATATAAAAGGCATGTTTTAGGTGTAGACTGTAGAGAATTATGATTATGAACCGCAACCATTTTATATTTGCTCTCTGAAATCATTGCAAAATGCTTTCTTTGCATTACTGTAAGTAGTTATTGATGTTATGTAAATTTAGTGAGATATTAGATGATCTTTTTTTTGACATAACTTTGACAGGCCTGTTGACGGCTATGTTTGAGTTTCATTACTATAAAATATGTGAACCCACTTGGTCATTCTGTATGGAGTTGCATTAAATATAGCTACATGCTTGGTTTATCAAATCGGTTTCATAGCTATTATCTTAGTGTTGTTGTTTTGAACTTTTTTGTTTATTTTATTTAACTTGTGTTGTCTTCAAGTCTTTTATGTGATTGTGGGCATCATGCCATTTGACTCACTCATTTGATTTTTCACTTGCAATTGCAATGACAATGTAGATTTTAGCAACAGCGAACGGAAAGGAATGTCAACTTGGGGAGGTTGGGCACTTCCATCTGCAGAACAATCTCAAAATACTGGCGCAACTTTGACAGGAAGAACCAAGAAAGTTGTTAGGATCAACATAGAATAGACTGAGAGATAGATTATGGAAATTATGGTGCTTGCATAGGTTGCCTACAATAGAACTAGTAATTGCTCGCAGAAGCGTTGTACCTGGTGGCAATGGTGTTTGTACCTTTTGTACATATCAGACAATGATTATTTCACAATCGAAAATAAGTTGTGTTTGAATTTTTTTGGATCTTGGTTATGAAGTTGTATTAAGATGGTTATTGTGACCATTCGTCTTTGTAAACTGAACAAGATAATGGACAATTGTCAGAAATTCGTACGGGTTATCGTGTTTTGTAGCCTTACAGAGAATTTATGGGATTGCTAGTCTTATGTAATGCTTTCAAGGGTAACAGTTGATGCACAGGCAATGAATGCAACGTGATCTAGCTTAGATCTTCGTGTTGGTTGTTGCATTGTTTTAGCAAATAAGGCATCCATGAACTTTTATATTTTAGTGTATTCTATAGGCAGTTTGTCTCTTATAATGTCTCGTATGCATATATTTTTATATTGCTAGGACCAATTTCTAATTTTTAATATTGATTAGGAGAGCCATAGTAATCGCAAGTATGCACACAGATTAAGTTAAGAATCTTGCATTAAATAATAATAAAAATTCAAATTAATCAAGTCGCACCCTGGGAAGGTAATTTCAGCAGTGTTCATCAAATTATAAGTTTTTAGGGCCTGGAGTATCGGCAGTGCAGGATTTTTCGTCGTGTGGTGGAGTTGGCGACATAGGGAGCAAGTTGGAACATGTTCGATCACTGCTTCCGGGTTCTATTTACTGGTTTTGAGACAGTCCATAGGTTCAACAACTGCTTCCCAATATACTTTATCAGGCAGCCAGTTCAATTTGCAATAACAAGAAGCTAAAATTTATACCATACATTTCATATAGCTCAAGATCTAGTGGATTTTGATGGCTCTTTGTTTTTGTTTTATATGCAAAATGTAACTCCTGACTACTACATTCCTCTTTTAAAAAATTCTGAAGCGCAGAAGAAAAATATCCTGTCAATTAGTGCAAGCTTCAGTAAGTGTGCACATAAAAGATTTGATTAAGTGGTAATTGAAACGTAGCAGTTCCTCTGCCTAATAACTTTTTTTGGACTAAACTACCACAAATAAAAATATGATAATAAGTCGGCATGTATTTGTCAATTCAATATATAATGGTGCCAGTTGGCATAGAAGAATTGCTTCAATAAAAACCTTCCTCGGTTGTGTCTATATTTTGTGCACATAATTTAATGCCATCAAAGATGCTATATCTCCCCTGCTCTCATATATATATTGCTGTGCCTCTCAACCTGAAGCATATAGTTTACTGCCAAGTACTCTACAGCACATTCCATTTTGATACTAAAAATGGCTTATTGGTCACCTGAGAATGCAACCAAAGCTTATCTCCGAGCTCTAAAAATGGTAATTATACATCTTTTAAGGTCTTTTTATATGACAATGACTTCTTTCATTTCTATTTTTCTCATTTGGGTTCTTTCATTTCATAGGGCAAAACAAGCAAGCAGCCTGATATAGCTGAGTTCATATCTGCTTTAGCAGCAGGAAACAATGCACAACTCATGGTGATGGCATCCGCTAGAGTTGCAGGATCGATCACACTATCATTAGTGGCAGCTGCACATCAAACAGGTAGCCAAGTAGTGTGTATTTTGTCCGCAAAATCCCATCTTTATGAATCAAGAAATGCTCTGGGAGCTTATGCAGACTGTGTCAAGTTTGTCGTAGGAGATGCCAAGAACCTTTTAGTAAATGACTATAAAGAGGCAGATTTTATGCTTATTGATTGCAATATTGATGATTGTAGAGGAGTGTTTAGAGCTGCAAAAGAATGTGGAAAGCATGGAAGGGGGGTAATTGTTGGGTACAATGCCTGTCATGAAGGACCCTGTCCTAGTGAATTTGGGACTCATTTTTTACCTGTTGGAGAGGGGCTGATAGTAACTAGAATAGGTAGTAAGGTTTGTGATGGAAGTGGGCATAGAAAAAGAAGTAAATGGGTTGCAAGAGTTGATAAACATACAGGTGAGGAGCATGTGTACAGAGTCACTTCTCCACAAGAAGAAATTGAAGCCTGAGGGCTATATAGATGTTCTTTTTCTGAACTTCTAGTAATCAAGTTGTAAATAGCAAGAAAAGCAGAACTCATCTGGATTTATGTTTTATTCAAAGAAGTCCAGTACGTGTTCTTTTTGTAAGTGATTCTAATTTCCTATGAGAATATAATTCACATGTTGATTTTATGAGTCTTCATCTTTTGCCCGCAAGTTGACTTGCCAATTTGCAAGACATGCTATGATTAGCTACCCATAATTGATAGTTGAGCTTTTGGTTTTCTTTTTTTCTTTTTGGGGACAAATATTCATTATGTGTTTAAATTGATTCGGGCACTGTATCATCGCCTCCTAATCATATAATCAAAGCGTTTCTGGGAAGCAAACATGTAAAAGAAATTATATTCGAACCAAGTTATGAAAATTTTATTTTCTTTTGAAAAAAAAGCACAAAGAATAACTGTTCGGGCAAAACCAAGGCCTTTAACATCATTTATAAATAATTTATACTTTTTTTTCATGACAAAATTTCAATTAATAGTTTTATCCTACCAAATTTGCCATATCATGCATATAATTAATAAGAATTAATCTTCTTCTTCCCAAGCAATTGCCTCCTTGAACCAAACATTTGGTATAATTGAAAAGCTCACACCCTTTACTACTATGATTTTATTTGTTTAAATACAAATAGTGAATTAATGGGTGGTCATTGCATAATTTAACTTGAAAATCAAATCACCACCATGAACAAATTAACCGCGGAACACGTGTTCCTCACCTGACTTTTGATCTACACACGTAATCCAACGGCTAGAACCTCCTTTCGACCTCTCAGCCCCACCATTGCTCCTGCCACTCCCTATATGAGCAACATCCAAACCATTCCCAACAGGCAAAAGCACAGATCTCACGACACGTGTCCCTCTCTCCAGCGCTCCATGCCATTTAAACCCAGAAAAGCAACTTTGAAAAGCATTTTTCCTCACTAAGACAGCACCTTTATTACTTAATTTAGCGAGCTTCAAAGCCCTCACAAATTCCCTCCGTTTACAATCCACCACCATAAATTCCACCCCTACAATCGCCGCCATCACCTCCTCCTCGTCCGCTTCCTTCACCACTACCACCTCCATCATCTCCGGCTCCATACCAGCGCTTTGCATGGCTTTCATGTATTCTAATCTCGACCGTTCATCTGGAGCTAGGCAAACGTGTCTACCGTGCGTATGATTAGCAGCGACGGCTAGTCCGATGCTCGTGTCGATTGGATTGCCGTATGACCACGATTCAACAATCAGCTTTGCGTTCCAGCCTGCTGCCATTGCGGAGAGGAGCTCAGGTACGCCGGATTCTTTCAAATTCTTACACTGCAAAATTAATTAATGAGATCGTAAACTCAACATATATATATATATATATATATATATATATCTATCTATCTATGAGGAACTGATACAGTAAATGAAATCGATAACTATAATTTAGGTATGCTCTTACTGATTTAACAGTATCAATATAAGCCTTTAGAGCAATTTCTGGAGACCAAACTAGGTTCATTTTTTTAATCTTTTGTTATTGTTTGTTTGATAACGAGGAGGAGTACAAGTTTAATCAGAAAGTGGGATTATATAAGAAGCGATGGTTTTGCGCAAGCATGAAAGCGTTGACTTCTTTTTTTTTTTTTTCCTGAGCAAGCGTTGACATTTACCTGCACTTGCACGTACAGACTTACAGTTATGAGTGAGCCCAGCCAAGCCATATATATAATATTGGTTTTTCAAATTTTTATGCTACGAGCTTACCTAGACAAAATGCTTATTTATTATGTGTGATTAAACAGCAAAACTATTTAATTCATCAAATGGAAGCTATTTAATTTATTAATTTGTTCATCACAGATTAATTAACAGCTTATTCCTAAGGTTGAAGTATAATACCCCTCTGACCAAAAAAAAAAAGGTATAATAGCCCGCCAAAACCTGACGCAACGATAAAATAAAATAATAATAAAAAAAAAGGAATGGGCTAGATAGATTTTATAAGTTGTTCAGCGGACTATGTACGAACTTATCTTAATGATAAGGCCATCTTGATTTGATAAATGCAATTTTGATAAGTCACACATGATAGGGTAATTGTAGGCGGCGGGGTTCAGCGTGCGCCCAAATGTTCGGCAACTACGGCACTGTGCGGTCTCAGGGCCCGCTAGAAATACAACTTTGGGCCTTTTTAAAGGGCTTTGGTTGGAGAATGGAGTCGCCACCCGGGACACACTTTACAGCAACTGGATTCTACGGAGGAAGCCCAGCAGCCGTCCTCAGAGATTGGGTCCGGAAACTGGGTATGGGCTTTTAGTGGCCCACCCGACCTTGCGATCGGCCTCCGTTTGTGTCTTATGTTTTATTATTTTTAATTATCTGATTATTTCTTGAATTACATATAAATTTTCATTTTAATTTAAACAATTGTTCGATTTTACATTTTAGTCCAAATTTTATTAATTAGTCCAATTTACATGCAATTCTATGTTTAACATTCATTCAAAACAATCAATCAAATAAACAATAATAAAACAGAAATAAAGCATACAACGAAATGGAGGGAGGAGAAAAGATTATAAATCCCACAATTAAGAATAATTAAATAAAATAATAAATCCTAAAAATTCTAAAATAATGAAAAATGTCCATTATTATTGTTCCAGCACCATCTTTAAATATTCAATAGTCTTCAGGTATCATCAGAACTCTACAAAAGCAACTCGAGAATTAAATAATAAAAAATAAATTAATTAAGTCTCTGCGGGACAGAGGTGGCGCATCTTTTGATACAGAGGCGTCACCTCTGTGAATGAACATTAAAGAGGCGTCGCCTCTGTCTCGGTCAAAAATGCAGAACAGAGAAAGAAAAAGAAATTAAACAGGCGAAAAAGAGGTCCAGATATTACCAATTACAGTCACAAAGTCAATATAACTTCAACACATATTTAAATAAACATGCACTACAATGTTAAAATAATCAAAAGGTAGAGTGAATGAAATTTTAAACAAAAGTTAAAAAGAAGACATGTAAATTTACTGAGAAATCGAACATGAAATTGATTTGGCCCTCAGAAATAGTGTTTGAACGAGCTTCCTTGTTTCTGGACTTCGGACCCTTTTTTCTTTCTCCAATTCTGTTCTTAATTCCCCCTCTTTTAGCTCTTTTTTTTTTCTCTTTTTTTTCTTTTAGTTAAAGTTGCCAACCCCCTTTTTCCTTGTCTTTCTTTTCTTTTTATAGAGGCTGAATAAGCCCTAAATGTCCATTCTCTCTCCCATGAACGTGGGAGAGAAGTTCCACCATTTAAGGAACTTCAATTTTTTTTCCGTTATAGACTCGAAGAGGCGCCGCCTCTTTGACTAAAGGCGGCACCTCTGGGTCTACAAAGCCCAAAGGGCTTGTATTGATGGGCTTGGCCCATCAGACCATACGAGTTTGGCTCTTCTGGGCTGAATCCCTCTTTGAATTAGGATTAGTTTATTAATTTTTAATTAATTAGAAATTTTAAAGGGGTTTAGAGTCTGGTTCCTCGATAATTGGGCTTTAGCTGCCATTTTTCATCATTGGGCCTTTCTTTTCGGTGCGGCTAAACCGTGGTGTCCACAGTAATTGTATATTATTATTGATAAAAGTTGAGGTATATATAATACCATTACAATGAGATTTTAGTAAAACTAAAGACTACATAATAGGAAAAATAATAGAAGAAGAAGAAAACATAATGATACATAATAGGATACTCTAACAGGCCCCCTCAAGATGGTGTGCGGGAAGTAACACCAATCTTGGTACAGATATGAATAAGACGAGGACGTGGTAGCGACTTTGTGAGAGCATCAGCAAGTTGATCCCCTGAAGAAACATGAACGACTCGAAGAAAAGAGGATTGCACAAGATCCTGAAAAAAATGATAGTCAATCGCCAGATGCTTCATGCGAGAATGAAATACTGGATTAGCACAGAGATACGTAGCACCAAGGTTATCAGAGTAGAGAGTAGGCAGGGAGGAGAGCTGGATGCGTAACTCCTGAAGCAAGGATTTAATCTACTGAAGTTCGGTAGCTGCTGAAGCAATAGCCCGATACTCAACCTTTGTATATGAACAAACAACAATTCATTGCTTCGTGGAATGCCAAAAAATAGGATTTGACCCTAAGAACATAATATAAGCACCAGTTGAAGTGCGATCATCAGAATTATCATCCCAATCCGCATCCGAGTAACCATGAAGAGTGAGAGAAGAGGACACCCGAAGATGAATACCAAATGTACGAGTTCCATTGAGATACCGCAACAGCCTTTTCACAGTAACCCAATGATGCTCTGATGGGCAATGCATGAATTGTGATAGCTTATTTACTGCAAAGGAGATATCGGGTCGAGTCATTTAAAGATGTTGAAAACCACCCACAACCTGATGATACATGGTAGCATTGACTAGTAAAGCCCGATCATGAAGAGTGAGTGAATTACCAGTTGTAAGGGGCGTAGAGACTGGCTTAGAATCAACCATATGATGTTTTTGTAACAGATCAACAACAAACTTATATTGAGATAATACAAGACCATCAGTAGTTGGACAAACTTCAACACCATAAAAGAAAGAAAGCACACCAAGATCTTTAACCAAAAAAATAGAACTAAGTTATTGTATGATTTGATCAACAGCCTGAGAGTTACTGCCGGTAATAATAAGATTATCCACATACACCAGAAAGTAAATAATAGATGAGGGTCGAGAGAGAATAAACAGAGATGTGTCCGCACACGATATGGTGAAACCAAAAGAGACAATAAAAGATTGAAGCTCTTGGTACCAGGCCTGAGGTGCTTATTTCAGACCATTTATAGCTTTTTACAATCGATACACATGATTGGGAAAGTTGGGATCTATCATTCCTTGGGGTTGTTCCATGTAAGCCTCCTCAGTTAAGTGTCCGTTGAGAAAAGCATTATTTATATCAAGTTACCGAATAGGCTATTTGTTATGTAGAGTAATGTTGAGAATAGTACGTACGTTACTGGATTAATGACAAGACTGAATATCTCATAAAAGTCAACACCAGGGCGCTGATGGAACCATTTGGTAATAAGATGAGCTTTAAAGCGCTCAATGGACACATCTGAAAGACTCTTAATGCAAAAAACCCACTTATTTCTAACCAGATTAAGCTGTGGGTTAGGAGGAACTCAGACCCATATTTTATTACGAAGAAGAGCTTTATATTCTCCCTTTATTGCATTCAGCCATTGTAGGTGTTTAAGTTTCTGAACAATAGTTACTAGTTCAGTATCAACAGGGATTACTGTACTAAGATGATAAAATGAATTAGGCTTGACAATAGAATTCTTAGACCTTGTGGTCATTGAATGAGTGTTAGTCATAGTCTGAGTAGTTGTAAAATCCTGTGGGTTATATGATTATGATGTACTAGTGTCTTAAGCAGGATATGACGGGAGACCTATCTGAGAGGATCCCAAAGCTGGCGGTGATATAGGTTACTGCGCTGATAGGAATAACTCAAGAGATCGTGATACAGGCACATCAAGCACAAGTAAAAAATAGTTGTAGGAGCCAAGACGAAGCAGTTATGAGTGGTTCAAAAGTCAAATAAAAAGATGGAGAAGTAGTAGGGTATGGGAAATCATGTTCAATAAACTGAACATGTCGAGAGATAAGAATTTTGTAGGTAGAAAGATCAAAACAGATGAAGGCACTTTGAGTTAAATAATAGCCTAAGAAGTTACATGCACTAGACCTAGGATCTAGTTCATGGGTAGTATACAAACGAAGCCATGGATAGCACAAATAGCCGAAGACTCGAAGATTTTGAGAATTGGGTGATTTATTAAAGAGACATTCATATGAGGAATGAGATTGGTGATTGACTTTGGGCATACGATTGATAAGGTAAACAGCAGTGGTAAAGGCAAAGGTTCAGAACTTGAGTGGTAAAGAAGCACGGTGCAAGAGAAAGAGGTCGGTTTCCATAATATGGTAATGTCGTCGCTCAAAATAACCATTATGTTCCGGGGTATGTGGGGGTGTAGTGAGGTGGGTAATGCCATAATTAAAGAGAAAGGGACGTAAAGCAAGAAATTCTCCACCATTATCTGTATATAAAGTTTTTATAGGGAGAGAAAAGAATTTTTCAACAAGTTTCTTGAAGGTGATAAATGTGGTAGAAACATCAGATTTTCGATGAAGAGGATAAAACTAAATATATTTGGTAAAATGATTAATAAATATCATAAAATATTTATAGCCATCAAGAGAATGAATTGGAGAAGTCCATACATCAGAATAAATAATTTCAAATGGAGAAGTAGAGGAAACAGTAGAATTTGAAAAAGGAAGCTTGTGACTTTTATTAATATGAAATGAATGATAAGAAAAATTAAGTAGTCGAGAATGTGTAAAGTAAATTCCTAAAGCTTATAATTATTGTTTGAAAATTTTTATTGAAGGGTGGCCTAAACGACAATGCCATAAAGAAAGTAAACTAGACGACTGCTTAGAAGAGGTGAGAGCAGAAAACTGATGATGAGAGTTGTTGATGAGTGAGTTTTGTATTGGCCATAAGTAAACTTCGTCCTTATGCTGTCCCGTGACCATAGTTGCCCCCGTTTGATGGTCCTGTACCTGAAAGCATTTATCAAAGAAAAGAACATTTACAGGATTAGTGTCACATAATGCCCCAACAGAAACCAAATTTAATGACATAGAAGGAACACATAGAACATTGTTGAGGAGAAGTGAATTAGTCAGCATTGGTAAATGCATAAAACCCGTGTGTTTAATCGGAAGACCTTTACCATCACCAATAACGACTTGGTCTGATTCATTGTATGGTTGATGAAGTGAGAGATTAGCCAAGTCAGTAGTGATATGATGAGATGCACCCGAATCCATTACCCAATCAGAATTGGCATTTACTGTTGGATAAAAAGTAGTCATATTAACTCTAGGAGGTGGGCGAGGACCACAGGGTGGTGCTGGAATGGAGTCCCAAGTGTGGGGTGGAACCAGCCGACATTACCGAGCAATGACCTGTGACACCACAGATTTGGCATTTACCTTGATAGCCACGGCCACTAGATGGCAAAGGAGATGGAGGATGAGAACCCCACTGTTGAGGAGGATGATATATGTTGTAACTTGGCTGTGAATATGAGGAAAAATTCTATTATTGTCTGGTTTACTATGGTGGACGATATTGATGGGGTTGCTTATTCCCATTGTTAAAAGATTTTTCTGAGCTAGGAGTGACATATGCGACAAATGCAGAGGCAGGTTATGGTGAAAGGTTCTTGACTGGTGATTTAAGTTGAGCTTCAACATGAAGTAATTTCTCAAGTAATTCATCAAATTCAATTGGAGTTTCTCTTACTTGAATAGCACTTGATAAATTAGTATAGGAGTCATGAAGTCCATTCAGAATTCGAATGGATAATTCATAAAAATTAACTGGTTTGTTCATGAGTGCTAGAGAATCTATACAAGATTGGATTTCTTGCATGTATTCAGTTATGGTACGTGACCCTTTGATTGGATTAGCTAATTTACTGCAAAGTTCCATAATTCTTCCTCAAGAGGGTGATGCATAAGTTTTCTCAAGAGTTTTCCATGCTTCCAAGGATGTCTTTTTAGCTGCAATAAATAGGACAAGATTAGCTGTGAGTGAACCAATAATGGCATTGAGCAGTAATTTGTCCTAACGTATCCATAGTGTATAAGCCAGATTATGACTCAGTTGTTGAATTTGGAGCAAGAATTTTTGCCGAAGGACAGGGATAGGTGTTGGGTTCCGGGTCACAATCACTCAGCGGAAAATAAAAATTTTAACCCTAAGAACCTCCACCAAGATCCAAGCAGTTTAGAATAAATTAATTTAATCAAGTGTAGAATCTTACTAAGACGAGTTCAACGGTAATATTGTAGGAAGGAAGAGAGGAGGTTCACTCCGGTGACACCCTACCTCGAGCCTTTTATTGTCTTATGTCGAAATACAGACGTAGCCAAAGAGCAATGTGTTCTACCGGTATCCATACGAACAGAACATCCCAAAATAATATTGGTGTGCTAGCACCTTTCCTCTCAATTTTCTTTATATGTTTCTTTCTCTAAAGGAACGTATTTTATGAATAATGATGTGCAGAGAACTTTCTACAACTAAACTCTTATATGATATATCCATATATATCTCCTAGGATTTAGTCTTTCACAAGTACCAAAACTCTTTTTGGTTTTATCATTATCTTTATTTTATATTTATATATATATATATATATATATCCAAAAGGATCTATATCCATATATATATATATATATATATATATATATATATATATATATTATCATTATCTTTATATATTTATGATAACAATTATCATAAATAAATTATCAATAAATATATATGAGAGAGAAAACTATCTTATTGGGTTGATAAGCCCAATATTCATTTTGGATCTGTTTTATGTGTGTGACCCTGTAGGTTCACATAACGTTGGCAATG
>CATIWO010226640.1:0-11801 GCA_949673435.1 Macaranga tanarius | reverse complement strand
TTATAAGATAACATGATTATTGGTTGATGTTTGGATTCTAAAATAAATTTTATATTTATAAATATGGTTGTTATATTTTTTATGTGTATTTTAAAATAATTTTTAGTAATAAAAAATATTACTAATAATAAAAAGCATATTTTTGAATTGAATCTAATTTATATAAATTGATTTATTGAACTTTATAATTTTTTTATATTTATAAATTAATATATTTTTAGTTTTTAAGTATAAAATAATCCCTATATTTTTAATATTTATAAATTGACCTCGGTATCTGTATCTTATATTTTTTTAAAAATAGTCGTTTTTCAGTGTCTGTGTCTCCATTTCCCGTGTTTCCATTTTTGTGTCCGTGCTACCTACCTTATCAATACTGATCAAAATTTATGTTATAATTAAAGATTAAATAGGTTGGAAATGTGTAGATTAAAGTAAAAATTTTAAAAATTTGTTGCCAAAATATCAACTGACAAAAATTTTTGCAGTATTACCAACGATTACAATCGCGGCATTTAAAAGATTCTATTTGTTACGTAATTGTAATATTCCTCTAGCGACAGGATTGAAGCGATTTGCCTGGCAATAATTAGTTTTGTCGCAATAACCGTTTGTGACTAAAAATCAATATTTAGCGACAAAATTTCCCGTAGCTAAAACTTATAATTTTTTTTTTTCCGCATAACAATTAAGTCTACAATTCTTAACTAAAAAAATCCGTCCTTTTGAAACAAATTAACCTAAGTGGCCAAGTTGTGTTCTCTAATTATGAATTTATATTAAGTGTTACTACTATTTAATTAAATATTCTTACACATTACTTTTGTATCATATATATATATACACACAAACACATTACACAAATTTTGAAATGCTTATTGTGTATTCCTTATATTCTTGTGAATCGCAATGCATGACGATTGATCACATTTATTCTTAGATACGCACATATATACTTCAAATCACTTTTAATATATATGATATACACAAACATATATATACCTCAAATCACCTTTAATTAATAGCTTAATTTATAAGTTTGAGGATTCGCTACAAAATGTTCTCAATATTGTGAATGCTAATTATAATATGTAATCTGGTTTTAAGTCATGTTTTTAATTAATTAATTATTTGTTTCTATTTAAGCATCTATTCCATACCAAAGCAAGAAGAATAGAAAGTTCTGAAAGAGGATTAATGAAAATTGCATGCTAATTAACTATAGTATATATAATTAATATCGCGGATTAATTTTTATATATTGTTATTATAATAAGTTTATTTCTTATATATTTTGTTCCCACAATAGTATAAATTTAATGTGAAATCAGATAAGAACCCAATAGGATTAAATAGAATCTTGCTTTATAGTTGTCATGAAGATGTGGATTTAATCAGGAGTTCTTATTATGCATACATCAATGTACATGCAAAAAAGGCAATTGTGCAATCAAATCAAAACACATGTGTCACGTATATGGCTAGAGTATTCTAATTCTTGTGCCTTATTTCGATGACAAGGAAAAAAAAAAGGCACTAAAATTCTGTTTGCAGAGATGTTGGTGCATTTTGATTCAATATTCGAACATATATGCATATATAATGTCACTTTGATTCAGTATTCTCTTAGCTTAATGTTATTTTCAAAGAAAATAGACACACCCATGTTACTGATTCTTGGGATGCAAATATTGCAAGTCAACTTGTGATTTTATTCGTTTGTTTGATAAATATATAGAGATGTACAAATCACCATATTTATATACTCTTCAATGCAGAATCTCATTCAATCCTTTTTATTAATGCGCTTAGAAAATATTAATTAATTTTCTATAAACAAGTATGAATATTAAATCTACTATGATTTTAAAAAATATATATATATCATTCGAGTTATTATTATTTTTTTATATAATAACTTTTGATATTTCGGTAGTTTAAGAACTTCAACTAATATCCAAATTAAATCGAATAGAGTCTATTAGAAGGACAAAACTCTCACAAAATCTGTTTCTCTATACACAACACTTAAATTTGAAACTTTAAAAAAAATTAAACTTTTCACTTAACTTAGTTAATTTTATTAATTTTATTAAATACACATAGCTACACAGTAATTAAGAGAAACCAAAAAATAAAAACTCTCTCTCTCTCCATATGTATATATAGTATGGAATAGCTAATAAAAGAAGCATATATAAATAGGTAGCATTTTCTCAACTCAAAATACGTACATATCCTCAAAATCTCTCCATATATAATAAGAAAAGTATGAGCAAAGAATCGAAAATACCTTTCATGAGGGCCAACTAGGAAACACCATGACAAGTGGTAGTCATTTTCATCAAATAGATGACACCATGTCAATAAGGATAATGTTAAACAGCATATAATTAGCCCACTTGATCAAACAGTATATTTTATATGATCTTTGCACCATAAATCACTTGTACCTCTTGCATATATATATAAAATTAATATATATTTAAACAAGTTTTACGTGGACACTAGTTAATAAATTTTCTAAATTTTAGATTAAGGATGGACACAATTTCATACTAATTTTCGTTATTAAAAATTATTTTAATATGTTGATATGAAATTGTTTTCAGAAATTGTACGTGTATATTATATATTATAAATTTAATTACAATATAATGAATTTAATGTAGATGAAAAATTTTAATGATTCAACATGAGAAAAGCTGCACAACTTTTAATATAAATTAATGATGCTGAGTGCATAAATTAAGAAATATAAAAATAATATTAATACATATGCAAGCAACATGTGACAACGATTCTCCACATATAATTGTTAGTATGTCCCATATCTACTACATATATCAGCTCTTTAATATATAGAAGCACTTAGAACAGACAGCAGAGTTTGCAAAATCTACGTTTACAGCATTCTCATTAAATTATTGCCTTGATTCTTTTTGCTAGTGGAGATGCTGCATCGATCACCAATTTTCTACAGTCGTTTTTATGTTTCTCTGCATTATATATAGCAGACATTTTGAGCAATACTGAAGTTTCTTTTAATAATTTCATGAAAGTTTGAATTATTTGGATAATTGCATTTTTTATTTACATGCTAAGGCAGATTAAAAATATGGGTCTCGGGTGGATGGAGTGGCATGAGCTCCTTACAGTTTAAGTGGTAGTTCTCGGGTTTGAGCCTCCATGAATGCAGCTCCATTAAAAACTTGTTGGGGAGACATTTGCCGCCATTCGAGATCTTACAGGAGTCGAATCCGGATTAATTAGCGCCCAAAAATGGTGACTAAATATCGGGTGCATTAGATGCAAAAAAAACACATGGGTTTCTCTTTTATTTTTTTGGTTACTCTAAACCATTAATTAAGGTATATTAATTTATTTAAACAATTGTTTCTTTATTAGATGTGGCATCTGTTCAACTTTGTTTGGTTTTTTTCCACTAAGTTATTTATAAATTATAATTATGGAATCTCATTTAAAAAGAACTAAATTAGATTTTATTCAAAAAAAATAGACAAATATATCTTCAATCTAATTTAAAATTGAACCCAATCTCCACCGCAATGCAAAAGAAATTCCTAAATTTACAACCATCTAGAATGTTGTCACCTATAATGGAGCTTCTACTTAGGTAACATCTAATTCTGGAATTCTTGGAATTGAATATGTTTTCTATTTTATAAATATTTTTAAAATTTTGGGTTAATGAATAATTAGTATTCTATATTCATATAACTTAAATTTTATTGAAATAGCATTCATTACTAAGGATTTTTTAAAAAAACAAGAATATTCTTAGAAACATTATAAATTTCTATTTAATTTTTATGGTTGTATTATATAGGAAATTTTTATTTACAGAGATATTACTATATCCATTTGTTAAATATGTAAAATATTTTAGATATTTTATATTTAATTAATAAAAGCTTGACACATTATATATTACATTATATATCACAAAATTTCACAAAGTGGATGGGAATTTTTGTGAAACAAATATGACCTGAAAAGATTCTTTAACCTAAAGATTGACTTACATAAATTTCCATTGTGGCAATATTTTAACCACCCTATGACGAGAAATGCGGACGAAAGGTTATGCAGATAACAATAACACATTTTATTAGTAATTCTGATTTGGTTGGATTGGTTAATGTGTTGGATTACCAATAATAATATGCTTTTTATCACTTAATTATGTGAAAGGGGAATATTAAGTGGCAAATGGTGGATTGAGATCATGAATCTGACCAAGCCCACTAACATCCCCAATTTAATGTTTCTCAAATTGTTATTCTTGATCTCTCTTTGCTACAAAAGATTCTAAACTAAAAAAAAATTTATGATGATAGATGATAATGACTTGCTAATCTCTGTTTATTAAAATCACAAGAGATTAATGCGTTTTGATTTGCAACAACATGCACTTTTATCATATTCTCAAGAGTCATTTTAGGTGCAACTTTTTATAGTTTTAATTCTTTCTTTAACTGATACGTGCCTTATAAAGACAACGACTATATTAATTGTTTTATACCTTACGCAATATCTTCACTTTTGGTGATTTTATTTACAAGCAAGGATATGGACCATATGGGCCACTCTTGCTTAACTCTTGGGCATAGGGCTTGTAATCATGTCTGTTTTGAACCAAAAAACAAGTTTTTTTGGGCTATAATCCATATATTTGAACAAATTTTGCTACGGAAAGAATTCTACCAGGAGAATACTATTAAAAGTAAAGAGAAACTTGAGATGAATCATTTACAAATGGTGATGAGCAAGTAAGCAGGTCAGCTGCCACGAGAGGCTGAATCATCCTTGTGAAGAGCAACATAGTTTACAGGTGTTACAATATGAAACCTGCTCTCTCTACGCTCCTTCCCGGAAGAGAGTACATGACGGCCAGGAGTTGCCACGCGCCGCCCAATTGGGGTTCCAGCCATGCTGTTAGCACTTGTGCTCTGGCCTAAAGGCTTCTTTACAGTTGGTCTTGTACCATAAAGTGCCTCTTGTTCAGCAGCAAATTGTTCTTGTTGACGTTTCTGCTCCTGCAAAGATTTTAAAAATAATTTGTACCACTTAAGCTCAGCATCATGGAAACAGCATGTAAATTGTTTTACACAACCGCTCACCATTGAATAAAAGTGCAATAAGTAGGTAACAAAAAGTTGAAAAAGAGTAATCATACCCGGGATCGACGTTTCTCTTCCTCTCTCTCCTGTCTCAGATCAGTATATTCCTCCAAAGTTTTTAAGAGGGGAGCCTGAATGTCAGAAAAAATTAGATGCTGCCAGCAGCTGATGTTAACACTAATAATATGAAGCTCATGACTCACCTTGTCATACAAGAATGGGATTCCTTTCTCCAATTCCCATGCTTTCACCTTTGCTGTCAAATTTTCGACAATATCTAGAGAACAATGATTTTTTGAAAGTTATACTCCAGCTCGATGCGCCCAAATTAAGATTCTACTAGAACACTAAAGAACTCGGAAGCAAAACTTTTGCTTTACTAAGGAGGCGATAAAACATATTATACTTGTATTCTCAGCATTTCACACGATCATATTGTAAAACTTCACTCTCAGTTAACATATGTAGCACAATAGTACCGAACAACCCAAACAAAATTTATTGCTTATGAGCTTCAACTTAGCATAATCCACAATTTTACTCTCCCTTGACACTAAATTGAAACTGAATGAAATGCACACATTTCTCAGTCTTCACTATATCAATTGCCCAAAAACTGAAGACTAAGCTCGGAGAAGAAAAAACATGACACATCTCCCTAACAGACATAACGTATTAAGTTCAAGGTAACATAACAAGCCTTGCTCTTATTGTCCATTTCATTAAGGACTAGCAACATAGCCATATCCATGCTCGATTATCATTTCAAGAAGCGGTCATTGAGGATTTTTTTGCACTTAATTAATAAAAAAAAATAGACTAGACAAAATAGGTTGTGTAATGTTTGCATGCTCACTTGGTATTTTGCTGACAAGAATACGTGCTTTTTCTGCACGTTTCAGATTTTTGTGTGCTCCTCTTCCTGCATTATATCGATTCTCATCCTGGTAATTCAAGAAAAGGTAAATGACTATTTATCGTCTAAATTTAGTCTAGTTTAAAGCAATTAAGAAATTATAGGTGTTGCTTACATAGAACAAAGGAAATATCCAAATTCAACAGATTGGGTTATATGGCACCAAAACAAAGGTAACATTGTATTCAGGTAGCAATGGTGCATATCTTGATCCCAAACTGTACAAAATATCTATACCTAATAAGCGGCTGTCCTATTGGTTGTAAGATATTTTTAAACTAACTTATGTATACAAACTAGTAATAAATGTGACCTCTAATACCATAAATAAAATTAAACACTACCAAATGACTAGCGGTAACATTGGTAAGAACGTCATATGTGTGCAAGAACATTAGGGGTATAAAAGACAACAAACTAACAGGACATCAGTATCTAGACAATTCTAATAACTATTCGAAGTTTACCAAGACCTACCCTTTCATATTCATCAAGCCACTGTTCTTCCTCAGATGCACATTTCCACTTCTCTACCTTGTCCAAGATATCCTTGCGGCTTAGAGCTTGCTCTTTGGCTTCTCTGATCTTGTCATCCATGCTTGAAAGCAAATGAGCCAGATCAACATTGCCTGTTAAAGTACAGCTTATTATTTCAGCAACAATTATAGATTACTGAAGTGACATACAATCAACGCATGTGTAAAATAATTCTGCATCACTAAATGCTCATCTTAATCACAAAAGTAGATACTTTCCCGATTTTGTTGGAATACAATCAATTAAGAAAAGGAAATGGCAGAAATACATCAAAAAAATAAAGTTGAGAAATGATGTCAAAAAGAAGGTAGAAAACATCAACTTTTCTTATAATGAAACAAGGAAAACATCTGAGAGAACAAAGACTCCCGACTAATTTTCTCGAAGAGGAATTTGTAATCAGGTGTGCAGATACATGGATGGCATCAGAATATGCTCATGGAACAGTAGCAGTTTGCATAAATTAAAGCAAAAAGATAAATAGAAGAAGAAAGAAGGCCAAGCAAGTAGCTCCAACACCAAAAACTAACATATGAACTCCATAAGTAATAATCAAGTAGGTATAAAGGGGGAAAAAGGATGAGTTTTAGAGGAAACCGGATTCTGTGAGGCTAATAAGCATCTGCCTAGCTGCATCACCATCTATGTCCATATGAACACCTCTGTAGATTTCTTCCAGCTCATTTTGCCTCTTAAAAACCAATTCCTTCAACTTGCTGGCTTTGAGAGTATTCAATCTCTCAACTTCAACCTCAGCCTGAGAATAATGGTCAACGAATAAAAAAATGATGATAATAACTCTTGTACTTAATCAAATAGAAGATCCTGAGGATAGGTAATTCAAGTAAAGGAAAAAAAATATCGTGTTACCTGCTCAATAACTTCAAGAGCAAGGCACCCTGGCCTTGATGTCTCATCCACTGAGGCAGAAATTAAGGAAGTTATATGGTCCCATTTACTTTGCTCCTTAAGAGGTGTATCCATGAGATTCCATAGCTCTGTCAGTCTGCAACCAAGACCTTGAAGCTGAAACAGGAGACAAAAATTATAACATAAGAACAGGGCGCATTAAGCATATAATAACGGACTTTAACACAGTCTTCCAGAAGGGCATGAGAGCTTGAATGGGACTCCTTTCTTGCAGCAAAGGCATCAACTTTGTTGCAAACCTTTGTCTATATTTATCTTTATATTTTAAGGCATTTATACAGTTTAAATGCAATTACTGACAAAGCATCTTTGTCATCAGTCATACTCTCACCATTCAAATCAATACACACAAATGAGAAGAAATAAAAAAAAAATTCAGCCAGCCATAACAATAATTATCATAAGAAACAATTGCCATCAAAACCTAAAAGATTCTAACTCACCCTTTGTAGCCTTTGTTGCTTCTCCTGTTTTAGTGAATATATAGCATCTGTCAATCTAGCAAGTGTGTCATTGCTGATGCTTTTGGATTGACCATTTGTAGCAGTCAAGCTAGGATCAACATCATTAATCATCTTAAAGAAATCAATTGACATCACAACTGACAGATCATGGATAATGCTAATGTTGCTGTTAACTTTCTGTAACCGCAAACTCTGAAAATCAAACAAGAGAAACCATCAGAAAAAAAAAATCAAGAGCAAATTCAGTTACAATTACAATTCATAAAATCAGTTATAAAGAAACCTTTTCGTTTTGAAGTTCCTTAAGGCGTGACTTCATTTCCCCCAATCTCTTCACTGTCAAATCATTTTCATCAATAGACTTGATAGAATGATCAGTGCCAGCTATTTCCGCACAAATTTGGGCAATCTGCAACTGTGTCTCATCGAAGTCTTTCATTCTTCCATGCTTCTTTAACCTTAAATCTTCCAAAGTAGGTTTTACAGCTGATATTCGCTGCTTTAAAGTGCCATTTCCCTTTTCAAACAGAAGAAATGAACCCCAATCAGGCAGCAAAACATACTGTAGAATCCTTGTAATTATCCAATATGTAAAACAAAAATAATTCAGGTGTAAATTAATGACACCACCAATAGTAACAATTGGTGAACATAAAGCACAAACCTGCGGGAATGAGACACTTTCCCCAAGTGCAGAATAAAGATGGGAAATTTCAGCTTCAGCATCAGCCAATTGTTGATTCAAATCAGCTTTATACTTTCTAGTCAAATCCACCTTTCTACGGTAAATATCAAGACATTCCTGCTCAAGTTGCAAAAGCATCTTGTCTCTTTCACCGTCACTTTCCCCAATTTCATCCCAAATTTTCTGCATAAAAACACCAGAACAGAGATAATAAATAAATAAAGGTAACTGAACTCCAATTATAATCTTCAATTCCAAAATTTATTTGACTAATAAACGACGAAAGCAGAACAATCAAACCTAAACAACATATCAAATACAAACCTGGAGATGAATTCAACAGTAAAATCTAACCATTTTTTAGGTTTTTGCATTAATTTGCTCGCAGTAATCCAAGAACATTGCAGTGTTGTAGTACATTTATGATTTTAACAAAAAAAGACTGTAAATTTAAATCCTTTAACACACCAAATCCGCTATATACAGTTGAATATCACTAATCAACCACCATTTTTGCTGTTAATTCTCAAGCAATTCACATACAAAAAAAAACTCGGAATTGAATAAACGAACCTGCAATTCAAGAAGGAGAGTAGCGCAAGCGGTGCGAGAAGGAGACACCGGAGAGAACACAGTGGCCATTGTTACCGGTTTATTTGTTTTCAGTGAAAAGCTCGGAACCCTAGACGCACATTTTTTTTATTTTTATAGACGACAAACAAACAGAGCGTTACGAAATGGTTTGCGTTACTTTTTTTTATAAATGTTGCCTTATATATATATATATATCTGGAGAGCGAGTAGATGAGCAATTTGAGAACTAAGCAAATAAAATTATATATTCTCTTTTTTCAAAAAGGTGGTGCACGGATTTTTGGCGCCAAAAATCAGCGGTTTAAACGGCAGATTTTTTGTTGAGTGACATTTCGTTTTGGCTTGGTCGTTTTACTACTGCTGTCGTTTTGAATGTTGAGTGAATTTGCAAAGCGGCTCCTTAAACTTATCACATTTTGCTATTTTATCCCATTAACTTTTGAGTTGTGATTTTTATAACTTAACTTATTAAAATACCTTCAATAACTTTTTTTCATTTTGTTCAAATAACTTTATTTTACTTTATATAAAAAAAATCTATTTAAACACTTCAAATATTATGAAAAGTGTTGGAGGTCGTATTTTTAGCAAGTTCAATAGGATTATAAAATGTAATATATATATATATATATGGATTTATAGATAATTTCGGATTCATCGAATCAAAAGAAGATAATAGAATTCAAGCCCCTCGGAAAACCAACTCCCTTAACTTTGTATGTAGCTTTTATTCTGTATTTAGCCATTTTTTATTTTTGAGAATATGTATTTAGCCATATTCGATTTATATATATAAGCATTATTTTCTATTTTTTTATTTTTTATTTTTTATTTTTAAAAATTGAAAGTGAAATTTATAAAATAATTTTTGAATTCTGAATTTTTCAATTTTTATATAAATTGAAAATTATAACTAATGTAATTGAAATATATTTTTTATACATTCCTCTACTAATAATATAGATAATTAATATTTAACTTAACAAATTAACTAAATTTAATAAATATTATTAATAAAATTAATTGATATATTTTATAAGAACATATAATTTAAATAAATAAAAATATATATATATTTTTTTATCATATTTTAACCTCAAGTATGCAATTTTTTGTTTTAAATTATCATTGAGGACATGCTACCCGTGTTACACCCATAGATAGTAGATTAAGTACTCTTTATTATCGACACTACTAATTAATTGTCATAATTCTACGAGGTATTAACGATTTGGATAAACGTAAATAAAAATATAAAATTATAAGTTTAAGATGAAGGAGATATTATAATGCAAATTAGTAGGTTTCCAATTTGCAATCTGTAACAGCGTGGATAGCAATAGATAGCTTTTCTCTATGTCACTGATCATATTCTTCCTAGTGGGTTTCTTTTGGGGGGAGAGGGTTTTTTTTGGCCATTGTTGGCCAAAAAACACTTCCCCACCTTCTCCTTTTACTTTGTATTTATAGATCTGATGTTTTCTGTCTTTTTAGTTACAATTTATGTGTTTTTAAAGGGGATCATGCGGTTGTCTCTATGCATCCGGATTAGGAATAAAGCACAAAAAATGTGACTTAGTTTTCTGACTCAGCCACACTTGCAGAAACCAAGCAGTTGGTTCATCTCCTTTTTGTTTTGTTGTTTTTGTCTAAGAGTCGGCTAGTTTTTTTCTTCCTATATGCAGACGTAGTTAAAGATTGACTCTGTATTTGGTTTCCTTATCTGTTGTTGGTGTTTAGCTAGTTTGTTAGGTTTGGGTGGATTGTTAGTGTGGAAAATATAATTGGAGGGCATGTATGGTTAGGTTCCATTTGTCTATTGGGTGGAATCTGGCATATCTTAACCAAACCCTTTGCATGGCCCGAAACTGATCTGCTTCAATTTCCACTTTCCGTAAGCGGGCTCGGGCTTTTTCCAGCTGCTCAATGGCTCCCTCGCGTAGTTCTTCTGAATTTCAAATAGTATCTAAAATCCTTTGTAATTTGACTCATTCACATCCAGATCATGAATGTTTGGAATCCATATTATGCAAGGAGACATTGCTTTTGCTAATTTTATTTTTTTAAAAAAAAAATATTCCTCATTTTATTGTCATGGATTATTCTTCTCTCATGTCAAAGGAAGCTACTTGTTATGCCTAATGTGGTGTCCTTTTGGATATCCTAAGGTGGAGGGAATTGTAGTTTGTTTCTATCTTTCCTGGAAGCTTGACTTTCATGGTTGTTTGTAAGCCTCTGTTATAATGGAATGCAATATTTTCCTTGACAAAAAAAAAAATTTTTGCAATTTGTATTGTAGGCATAGATTAAGGGTAGATTGGAAGAGAGAAGGACAGGCTTTCCTTTTCGCCATCTCCCACTTGTCCACACCCAAACTAGACAGACTGTTGTGGCGTGGAAAAGGATACCTTAGCACATCCTCACAAAATCGTGAGTCCAACTCCCACGTGGCCCAGCCGCTGTACCAAAAAATAATAATAAAAAAAGTAAGAGTAAACTTATTGTTATTACTATTTCATATTCATTATTTA
>CATIWO010226639.1:0-12880 GCA_949673435.1 Macaranga tanarius | reverse complement strand
CAATCTTCAATGTGTTTTCAAGGCTCAACACAAACCTATACCAATGTGTTTTTCAAAGGCTCAACACAAACCTTTACAAATGTGTTTTTAATATGGCTTAACACTAACCAACAAGAGTAAGAACCTCACTACCCAATTCTTTAAACCCCAAAGAAAGAGTAGATGAAAAGAGTTCCTAACTCTACACACAAACCCAACTCTCTCAACAAGAATAAAAATTATTATACAAAGAACTAAGTAAGCACAAATGATGTTATAAAATTGGAGAGAATGAATGTGAGCAACCTCTAACATGTTTTTGACATCTCTACTTATAGAGGAAGCCAAAAACTAGCTGTTAGAGATGGTAGAAGTTATGGCCCACATGCTCCCTTAATTTGTGCTTCAAAAGATGACATTTTCGTCTGTCAGGTGCTTCCTCACGAGCTGGAAGGCTTCCTCACGATCGTGAGTATCAAAAACTAGCTGTTAGAGTGAATTTTTAGTGTGCAATGGCTTCCTCACGAGCCAGAGTGGCTCGTGACCTAGCTCGTGAGCATCCCTGTCCATGATGCTCACTAGGGAGCTCCCGGGCGTGACTTGGCTCGTGAGCAGTGCTGCCTCCTTACAAAACTTGACACAACTTGCACAATTGAGCTCCGATTGACCTCAAACTTGAAAGAAAACTTCATAAGACTTTAAGAAACAATTTTAAGGACATTTTGAGTGATTTATAAAGCCTTAAATCACCCAAAAACGTACTCCAACATTTCAGTTAATTCAACTCAATACACTTGACATAACTTGCATATTTTGGCTTCGATTGATTCCAAATTTGTTATGGACTTCCATGGGGCTTCAAGGAACATTGTGAATGACATCTTAAATGTTTAATGAAGCCATAAATTTAACCAAAAACTTGTTCCAACATTTAGAATGATGTCTTGAGGACTTATTTGAGCTTCAATCATTGATGCACATTATCATCGAAGCATGATCCTTTCCTAGCTTATGAACACACTTGAGAAAAGATGTTAGAAGTACAAAATTGATTGTTAAAGTCAAAAACAAGAGTTCATTCAACCTTGATCATGCACAGGGTCAACATGTAGGATTTGCCATGTTAGTAAGAGGCCATTATAATTAAAGACCAAATCTAATGGTTGTATTACTTTGTCATGTTACTAATTTATCTTGTTACCTTTGCAGATAATTTGATAATATGAGACCTTCAAACCCGCTTTCCATCATACTTGACTAACATAGGCTCACAGGCCCTAACTTTATCGATTGGCTGTGGAATCTAAAAGTTGTTTTAACTTTTGAGAAAATACTTTATGTATTGACTCAAAGCCACCCGAACCACTTCCTATAAATGTCTCCTAAGAGGAGTGTGGCACTTTAGAAAAATGGAAAGACGATGATTTGCAAGCACATTGTGTTATGTGGGCTTCAATGAATACCGATATTCATCGGCAACATAAAAAGTACACATATGCAAAAGACATCCTACTTCACCTTCAAAAGTTGTTTGGTGACCAAAGTAGGACCGCTAGATATGAGATTTTGAAGTGGCTCTTTCGTGCTAAGATGAAGGAGGGTGAGGATGTGGCGGTCCATATTAACTCTATGATTAGAGCTATGGAGGAAATAGAGAGTCTAGATTTCTCAATGGACTTCCATCTCCAGTTGGATTTGATCCTTCAATCACTTTCTAAATCTTTTGGGTAAATAATAACGAATTTCCATATGAATAAAATAGAGTGTACGCTTGCAGAGCTTTTGAATATGCTTACGACGGCCCAAAAGGCTATCCAAGGCAATAAGGAAAAGGAAGTGGCTCTTCTTGCTTCTTCTAGTGGGACTAAAAAGAAAGGCAATAAGAAGAAAAAGAAAGGCAAGAAAAGTGTTGTCAAGCTTACGGGTGGTGTGGCAAAGAATAGAGGCAAGGCAATAGTGAGGGAATACCAAGGCAAGGGAAAGTGTTTCCACTGCCAAGGTGAAGGACATTGGAAGAAGAATTGTCCTAAGCTTTTGGAGTCTTACAAAATAAAGGAAAAGGGCAAGTAAGGGGAAGGTGAAACTTTCTCTGAGTTATTTGCTTCTAAATGTTCTAACAGCTCATCTAGAGCATGGGTGTTGGATACCGGTGCTAGTTCTCACATTTCTTCATCCTTGGAGGATCTGGAAAATGAGAGAAGGTTGAGGCCTCAATAAGTGACCGTAAAGCTTGGGAATGGAGCAAGTGTTACTGCCAAAGCTATAGGATCGACATCTATTGATATTTATAATCATGTTTTGTTGTTAGATAATGTATTATATGTACTTAATGCTTATAATAACATAATTTTTGTATCTAGTTTGACTAGAAAGAATTATGAATTTCATTTCAAAAGAGTTGTTTGTAACATATATTTTGTAAATGAAATGGTTGGCATGGGTTATTTAATATAAGGCTTTTATTATGTTGATAATATATCTAATAACAATGTGCCTCAAATGAATGTGAGTAATGCAAATGCAATGTTAATAGAAAATGCCTTTAACTCCAAATACCTTTGGCATTTGAGATTATGTCATATTATGAAGGATAGGATCATGAAGTTTGAAAGGATGGGAATCTTGAGTAATCTTAAATCCGCATCCAATTCAATTTATGAGGCTTGTCTTCAAAGCAAGATGACAAGATCACCATTTGTTGGACAAATGGCAAGAGCTAAAGATTTGTTGGAGATCATACATAGTGATGTATGTGGTCCATTTAGTGAAATGGCTAGAGGTGGGTTCTTCTATTTTATTACCGTTATAGATGATCTATCAGGGTATAGGCACTTATTTCTTATGAAATATAAAAATGAAACCTTTGAAAAGTTTAAAGAGTTCAAAGTCCAAGTAGAGAACCAAACTAGGAAAAGTATTAAAACTCTTCGATCGGATCGAGGAGGTGAATACTTAAGTACCGAGTTTGTTCATTTTCTTAAAGAACATGGCATTGCATCATAACTCACACCTCCTGGAATGCCATAATTAAATGGTGTATCAGAAAGGAGAAATCGTACCCTATTGGATATGGTACGGTCGATGATGAGTTACACCGATCTTCCTATTTCACTGTGGGGTTTTGCACTTCAGACTGCCTCATACATCCTTAATCGTGTCCCATCCAAATCCATTTCTACTATACCATATGAGATATGGAATGGTAGAAATCCAAGTCTTAAGCATGTTAAGATTTGGGGATGTACAGCTTTTATCAAAAGGCTAAAATCGGACAAGTTTGATGTGAAATTAATAAAAGGAAGGTTTGTTAGATATCCTAAAGACAGTTTAGGATTTTGCTTTTATCTTCCTGCTGAACAACTTATTATTGTAAGCAGATATGTTATCTTTCTTGAGAAAGAGTTTCTCAAAAAATGAGGCAAAGGAAGGAAGATAATATTAGATGAGGAGTCATATAAGGAAGCAATCCAACAAAATGATCAAATGGCAATTGATCAACCTGAGGAGCCTATTCTAATTAAGAATGTTGATATACCAACTCCTCAAAAATCTAGTAGGGTATCTCATCCACCAGTGAGATATAGTTTTCTACATAATATGCAAGAATCGCATGTTCATGAAGAAAGCATTCATGTTGATGATCCTACTACATATGAAGAAGTTTTATTGGATAAAGATTCTTTAACATGGCTTGAGGCTATGAGAACTGTAATGGATTCCATGTATGCAAACCAAGTTTGGTTACTTATTGATCCTCGTGAAGGGGTAATACCTATTGGGTGTAAATGGATCTTCACGAGAAAGATTAGTGCATATGGAAAGGTTGATACCTATAAAGCACGGCTGGTAGCCAAAGAGAAGGGATCGATTATGAAGAGACCTTCTCACCGGTAGCTATGCTTAAATCCATTCGAGTTTTTTTAGCAATAGCAGCACATTATGATTATAAGGTTTGGCAAATGGATGTGAAAACAACTTTTCTCAATGGTTATATTAAGGAAAACATTTTCATGGAGCAACCCAATGGTTTTGAATCTGAGAAAAGCTCAAAAGTTTGCAAGTTGTATAGATCAATCTATGGTCTAAAGCCAACATTAAGGAGTTGGAATCATCAGTTTGATGAGGCTATCCATTCTTATGGGTTCATTAAGAAAGAGGATGAGACATGTGTTTACAAGAAGTTTAGTGGGAGAAAACTCACTTCCCTAGTCTTGTATGTTGATGACATTCTGTTAATTAGAAATGATATTGGTATGATTACATCTGTGAAAGTTTGGTTGTCAAAAACCTTCTTGATGAAAGACTTAGGGGAGGAAACCTATATTCTCAGAATTTAAGTCTATAGAGATAGATCGAAGAGAATAATAGGTTTATCCCAAAGATTTTAATTGGAAAAGGTATTGGAGAGGTTCAACATGCTAGATTCCAAAAGTGGATTGTTACCGGTTAGGCATGGTATCCATTTGTCCAACACGATGTCACCCCAGACATTTGAGGAAATGGAATCAATGGCAAAAGTTCCTTATGCTTCGGCAATAGGAAGCTTAATGTTTGCTATGTTGTGTACAAGGCCTGACATTGCCTATGCTATTAGTGTGACTAGCAGGTTTCAATCTAATCCATGTTTGGAACACTGGATAGTTGTTAAGGCAATCTTGAAGTACTTGAGAAGGACTAAAGATTTTGTTTTAACTTATGGAGAGGGTGATTGATAGCTAGATGGTTTCATAGATTCTGATTTCCAGTTAGATATCGATGATAAAAAGTCTATCTCGGGGTTTATTTTCATCTGTAATAGAGGAGCAGTGAGCTAGAAGAGTTCCAAGCAACATATCACTGTAGATTCCACTACAGAGGGTGAGTTTATAGCTGCATCGGATGCTACTAAAAAGGTTGTTTGGAATAGGAAGTTTGCTTCCCAGTTGGGAGTTATTCCTTCCATTGAGTCACCTATTCCTCTCTTTTGTGACAATAATGGAGCCATTGCTTTGGCAAAGGAACCGAGGTCTCACCAGAATTTCAAACACATAGAAAGGCACTATCATATTATTAAAGAGCTTGTTGGCAAGGGTGATGTGATCGTTCAAAAGGTAGCTTCAGCTAATAATGTCGCTGATCCACTTACTAAAGTACTTACTCAACTACAGTTATATAGACATCTTGAGAAGATGGGTCTGAGATACTGTAGTGATTGGCTCTAGTGCAAGTGGAAGATTGTTAGTATAGATGATATGCCCTAGAGGCAATCATGTATTTTGACATTGTAAATAATCCCAAATGGCAATAAAATGTTCTTTTAAATAAAATGTTTATTTATTTGAACGTTACTCCATTAGTATTATGTTAAATAAATATATTATTAAGAGTTGATAATATGAGTGACACATTTATTTAGTACATATGCTATAAAATTGTTTGTAGTTGATAAATTAATATTTGGTTGATATTAATTTGACTATTACCTCTATATATTTTCCTTGATTAGTATAGGATACTAACAGTGGGAGATAGTGAGTCTCATGCTACTTGATATGAGATATCAGAATAGACATGTGGATACTCAAGTGTTGAGTGGATCGAACATGATGTTAGATTTATGATTGTAAGGATATTCACTTATAGTCAACGATCACAATCTAGGTCATAATGGAGCATATAGTCCTTTGACCTGGGGCATCACGGTCATCCACATTTAAGTGGTTAAAGTTTGTTACTGCTTACATACATGTGCTAGCCATATGTGGGTATATGGCGTGTGATGGCCCTAGTTGGTTAAATGTAGGGATGAGTGTTTGACCAAGATGGGATTCATTGCCTGAAGTGAACTAGGTTAAGATCCTACTCCTATCTAAGTTTGTTCTTGATGAATGAGTTCCTGGCCAGGGCAAACATAATATACTGAAAGAGTTTCAGTACTATAAAATGTTTCTGGTATTTGTTATGTTTTATCAATAATAAAACTTGAGATGAGGTAATATGATGAAGCTATTAGAGTTTGACTAGACCTTAACTATAGGCTCTATTAGGATCTTCTAATGAAGGGATTTTGGTGCACGGTAATTATGACTAGAAGGTTCATGTGAATCACTATATGCATTCATTTCTAATTGGGTAGTTGTGATATCGATACTAGGGGTCACTCACGACTTATGAAAACTAAATGTGTATTATTGGGATTTTCACATTTAGACTTTAAAGTGTTTTAAGTAAGATCAAGTGTTGATATTATTTTCTCATTGCCAATTAGACATTGACCTAGTAAGTCACACCTATAAAGTGACACCTTATCATCTATCTTAATCTAATTATTGATTAAAGTGCTTAATCAAGTAATTAAGATTAAGGAAATTGGATTTATACATTAAGCAATGATTCCAGCATATCATGAAATTTGATCCCACCAAAGGGTTTTATTATTCATTTGTGCTTAATTAATATTGGATATTAATTAAGGTAATGAATTAATAATAAGTATGTTATTAAATACTTGGACTTGGATTAATGGCCCAAGGTGTATGGGCCTAGGCTTAAAAGTGTTTTGGGCCAAATATTAATCCAAAATGTTAAGATTGCCCAACAATCTAATGTAGGTCCATTAATTTAATGGATTGGGTTTGGACCAAGTGTTGGCCCAAGAAGCAAGCCCAAGTCTATTTAATTGATGTAGAGATTTGGTTGTATGTATTTTACAAGTATAAAAGATGTATTGTAGACTTATACATGAGATGTGTTGTCTACTTTAATCTTTGGACACATGTAAGGACACTTGTCAAGTGCATATGTTTACTAAGTGACAAGTGTCATGATGATGTCATGTGGTGGGCCTGATGATGTCATACGGTGAGCCCGATGATGTCATGGTGATGTCATGATGATGTCATACATTATGTCATGATGAGGTGGCAATCTCTACACTTATTTTTGTCCTAAGTATTTTTGGTTAGTGCTAATCCACTCTTCTTCATCTTGTTGCTTTGTTCAAGTGTTGAACAAAAATGGTGGATAGTTTTTGTTGAACAAAAACGTGAACACCAAAACAAGAAATCAAATCAACGCACAAACCCTTGATTGTTCTTGCAAGGTGATTGAATTAGTACAAGTCTTTTGTGAGGGTCACTTAAGAGGGAACATGCATCAAACTTGATCTAGGCAAGAAAGGTGATTTGGTGGAGCTTGGTGTTTCAAGCTAGAGGCCATACACTTGGGTGGCTAGAGCATGTGATTTAAGAGTTGAATCATCTACATAAAAGCTTGAAGGAACTATTGTGATCTTCTTCAAAGACTTGGAGTTTGTGAGTTTCTTTAAACTTAAAACTTATATGTGGTTGTGTTTGTATGCTTGGTGTGTTTTTAGCTATGTGTTAATTGCAAATTGGTTTCTTAGGATTGCAAATCTTCATGTGATGAAGAGTTATGCAAGTGAAATTTTTAAAATTTCACCCCCTTCGGGCGCACGCTTCCGCTGTGCTCTGTTGCATAGCATGATTCCATTCATATATGGAGATAGGCCTTGAAGATAAAGATAAGATTGAAGCTTAAAGTGGAAGGTTATCCTCGCATCAGGGCACATGGCCATGTGCACGCCCATATATGGAGTGGCATGCCCATGCGCTTGCCCATGCCTAAACTAGAAAAGAGACAGTCACAGAGCACATGCCCATGTGCACGCCCATATGCCAGTCACACGCCCATGTGCATGGCCATGCCTGATTTCAAGATTTCAGAGTTATTTTGATGTATGGGCATGTACAATTGTTGCGTACCCATGCATGATGATGTGGCAGCCAATCAAAAGTGGATTTTAAGCTAGAGTTTGGATAGATAAAAGCTCATCTTTTAAGCCTATGATGAGATAGAGTTTAGGAGAGTTTAAATGAACTTTTTCATTAGGAAACTAGGTCATTTAAATAGAACCATTTTGTTTTCATTTAGGGAGAGCTAGTTTTTAGTTTTAGTTTTAGTTTTTGGTTCTCTACTCTCCTAGTTCTTCATAATACATTTTCATGTTGTTTTGCATAGTAGAGAGATACTTGGCTTTAAGTTAGAAGAGCAAGGCTTCCTTACATCATTTGGAAGGGGGTTTTTCTTGTACCACTCTTTTATTTAATTGTTATTATGTTCAGAATGGTTTCTGATTTTTGTTTGTTTTCTTTTACTTTTAACATAAGTAGCTAGATCCTTTTTAGGGTTCTTATTCTAAACTGACCATGTACTTATTATGATTTATATTAAGTTGCTAAATCTGAATTCATTGGTTGTTGTTGTGCTTAATGCCATTTTAGGACTGATCACCCTAGAATTAAATTAACACTATAGGCTTAATCAAGAGATAGGTTCTGTAGGAATAGGCAATAACCTATTGATTGCTTAATTAGTTGAGAGACAGTTAAGTGGATTAATATTGATTTAAGGTTATATTTAAAATTGGAATTGAAAGGCATTAGGTTGGTGAGAGCCAGTGAACTTAGTGTTAATTAATCTCCAATTAATTATAGGTTTATCTGAGAGGAAAATCTATAGTTTCTAAGATCCCTTCAAAATGAATTAGAAATAGTTAAACCTAGTTGGTTAATCAATCATTGGAAATGGTCCAATTGAGAATAAGAACTCTAGCTTTTAAACTTTGCATTGAATTTGCATTTTTATTTTTTGTAAGCTAGTTTTGTTTCTTTGAAAATCCAAACTCTATTTTATTGTTTGAACAAACAAACATAATTAGTATTACAATATTCAATCTACAATCTCTGTGGGACGATATCTTTATTCACTACTTGATACGATTCTGTGCACTTGCGGATTACACTACATCAAGTTTTTGGCATCGTTGCCAGGGATTGGCAAAGATTTGATATTGTTAAGAAAATTGTGTTGCTTGATTTAGACTTTATTTTTATTTTTAATTATGGTATTATAGGAATTTTTGTTGTTTGATGCACATCACACGAAGTGCAAGCAAACAAGGACTTGAGTTGATACCACTTGATTTAGAATTAGAGAAGACGGTTCGTGAGAAAAAGAAACAAATAATCATATCACGACAATCACCAAGCAAAATGGACTTAGAGAATAACCCACCGAGACAACAAGTTTTTCAAAATCCTCAGAATGGTTAGAGAATCATGCGAGATTTTGTGAGTCCTAATGTGCAAAGTGATCAGACACTAATTGCAAGGCCAGCAGTAGTAGCAAACAACTTTGAAATCAAGCTGGCAATGATCCAAATAATCCAAAACTCACCATTCAATGGGCTACCACATGAGGATCCATTTGGTCATATGTCTCGATTCTTGGAGTATTGTTCTACCTTCAAGATGAATGGAGTACAGCCTGATGCAATCCAATTGATACTCTTTCCATTTTCTCTAATGGAGCAAATAGATGGTTTACAATTTTTCCATCCAACTCCATCAACACTTAGTAAGAGCTCTACACAGCCTTTTTTAACAAATACTTACCACCTGCAAAGGTGTTGAGGATCAGAAATGAGATTAACTCTTTCTTTCAAATAGATGATGAAACATTCTGTGAGTGTTGGGAAAGATTTAAAAGACCTTCAGAAGTAGTGTCCACCCAATTGATTCCTACATGGGATTTAGTGCAATCATTCTACAAAGGAGTCAATCATGCGGTTAGAGTCAACATTAATGCAACATCTGGAGGTACTATCATGTTAAAGACACCAGAAGATGCCTTAGATCTCTTTGAAGAAATGGCAAATACATAAAGTTTCTGGTCTAATGAGAGGATCATTACAAAAAAGGCTAGAACAATAGAAGTGGACAGTTTAACCATATTGAATGCAAAGCTTAATGCTCTAACAAAAAGGATGGACAAAATGAATGTGAATGCAGTATCTACATCGTCGTCCTTATATGAACTATGTCAAGGAGGTCATCCTACAATAGAATGTCAAATGATGCAAGGAATGTCCACGGAGCGTATCAACTATATGAGCAATTTCAAAGGACCACAAAACCAAGTATATGGTAACACTTACAATCCTAGCTGGATGAATCATCCAAATCTTTCCTGGAGCAATCAAGGAAATAACCAGTGGTGACCACAAGCACCACCAAGATTTGGAGGGCAGAATGCACAACAACCTCAACCTCAATTTCACTATGACAAAGGTTCATCCTCAACTTCCATAGAAAGTAAGATGGAGAAATTCCTGGATGTAATGTCAGCAAAGATAAGTCAACTAGATGAAGCTAAAAAGAGAATGGAGCGAATGATTCAAAATCATTCTTCTTCTATTCACAATTTAGAAGTGCAAATGGGGCAGTTAGCAAATTCCTTATCTATAAGGAATCAAGGTTCATTACCGAGTAATATGGAGAAGAATCTAAAAGAGCAAGTGAAGGCTATCACCTTAAGAAGTGGTACAGAGATCCAAACCCCTAAAGAAACAATAGAGTATAAAGAAAAGAATAAGGAAGGAGAGAAAGAGCCAGAAAATGAAAGGGTTGAGACATCAGAAGAGCCAAAAGTAAAGGTGGAGAATAAAGAGAAGGCAATGTCACCAGCAATTCGACCATATGAACCTTCAGTACTATATCCACAAAGGTGAAGAAAAAAGAGCATGATCAGCAATTTGCAAAGTTCTTAGAAAGATTCAAGACACTCCATATCAACATGCCTTTTGTGGAATGTCTTTCTCAGATGCCTAAATATGCAAAGTTCTTGAAGGAGCTGATTTCTAACAAAAAGAAGTTGCAAGAATGTAAGACAGTTACACTTACAAATGAGTGCAATGCCATCATCTTTAATAAACTTCCTTTGAAAAGGAAGCAACCAGGGAGTCTTACTATCACATGTTCTGTAGGAAATTTATCATTTCCAAAATAATTATGTGACTTAGGTGATTCTATTAATCTTATACCTTTGTCAATTTATAGGAAATTAAGACTAGGAGAGGCAAGACCTACCAACATTCACTTATAACTTGCAGATAGAATAGCAAAGGAACCAGAAGGCATAGTAGAAGATGTACTCATAAGGGCTGGAAAATTCATCTTTTTAGTGGACTTTATTATTCTTGATTTTAAAGAAGATGAAGATGTTCCATTGATCCCGAGTATGCCTTTCCTCTACACGGCCAAAGCAATCATTGATGTTTATGATGGTACATTGACATTAAAAGTATGTGCAGAGAGTTGTAAGTTCAACATCTATCAAGGTATGAAACATCCTTCTAATAATGATTTGTGCTTTACAGTTGATGTTATGAATGAATGTGTGAGTGAAGTACAATGAAGGAGGTTGGCAAATTGTGATGAATTGGAGAATATTGAGAAGTGTATTTAGGTCCAACCTTCCCACGATGAAAAATACCTTAAACACCAAACCTCTTTTTGCTAAATCCAATTACCAAACACTGAACCTACACCACCATCAATCATAAAACCATTGAATGTAGACTTGAAACCTTTACCCCAACATTTAAGGTATAATTTTCTTAGAGAGAACCACTTATGCCCTGTTTACAATACAAATCAGGCACAGCCATGCCAAAATCCAACATGGTCATGCCAGATTCCTTTTGCGCCAGGAGAAAAAGAAGCAAGGCAGGCACACCCATGTGTGATTCTGGCATGGCCGTGTGACCTGTTCTTGCTACGTACATAAATTTTGGACCAATTTTCAAGCATTGAGGACATTGCAAGATTTAAGTGTGGGGGAGGAAAAATCAAAATTTCAAATGCATCTGAATAGGGAAGTTCTCTTTCTTTTTTTATTTTTATGTTTTTGTTTGTCTTTTTGTCATTTTTTGCATTTTAGTTTCTTGTTGCATGAATAAAAGACCCTTCACTTGAGCCTATTTGTGCTAAGAGTTAGTATCATTAGGTGTGTTTTCTTGTGTAAGTGTGTTAATCTCCCTTTAATGCTTGGTTTGGATTGTTAAGTTAGTGGAATAACTTGTGATTAAGAATTTTAAATTTTAATGAACTTAATGCTTACTCCTTTATTGAGTGATTGAAATAGTGTGCTTCATAGTTAAGAAAGGTGTTGGTAGAAATTTAAATATTTCATATAGATCATGTGCGTATAGGCACTTAATAAAAAAAATAATAATAAGTAAATAAATAAGTTCCTTAAGTGAGATGGAGCATAAAACGCACTCGTGCATTACTCCAATGCTCTATAAAGGGTATGAGTATCCAAAGGACTTTATTGAGGTATCCACATTGAGTAATATGGAAAGGTGGGGGATACTACAATAAGAAAATTCTAAGGAATAAATTGTGTGCCTTTTAAGTGTCATTAATAAAAGAACTACTTGGGTGTTAGTGTTTCATGCCTACTTTCATTTTTCTTAGCTGTTAATCATGTTTTTTCATGACTTCAACGAGGGAGTTTACTTTTCACTTGGTAATTGTTACGTTCTTGATTATGAGTTATTGCTTTGATTTTCAGTTTTTAAACTTTGTATTATGGGGAGATTAGGATGGTTCCTCAAGATGTTGGTTCCTTGTATAAATAGGTTGTTCTCTTATTTTTGCTTGAGGATAAGAAAAGGCTCAAGTGTGGGGGAATTTGATGAGTGTGAAATATGCATGTGTTGATAAATCTATTTTATTGCATATTAAGCTTTGAAATGCATTGTTTAGTTAGTTTTTAGTTAATTTAGTTAGTTTTGTTATTTTATTTTAATTTAAGTCCTTTTGTGTTAAATAGGTAATTTTTGTTTAGTTTGTGGTTATAGGATGCATTTGACACTTAATTTTGTCTTTAGTGATTTGGTTGATATCCAATTTTTGATTAGGGTTTGGTGTAGATGTTCATCTCTAACCTTGAGAGCTTGGAGCTTTTGAGAAAAGAAAAAGGGAGAGTAAGTTTTGTGGGACAAAACTAACAACAACCAATCAACCAAATCAAAACAACACAACAACCTAAAGTA